>CAMZMU010000053.1:48618847-48863238 GCA_947311845.1 Poa pratensis
ACGTGAAAACACACGTTCGTTGAGACCCCAAGAGGAAGGTATGATGTAGTCAGCAGCAAGTTTTCCCTCAGAAAGAAACCAAGGTTATCGAACCAGTAGGAGCAGCAACTCTTCAGAAGGTTGTCAACGGCGCCAGAAAAATAGCTGTCGCAGGGAGTCTGGACTGTTGACGTGGAATCTGCACACAACACAATCAAACTACTTTGCCCCAACGAAACAGTGAGGTTGTCAATCTCACTGGCTTGCTGAAAACAAAGGATTAAACGTATGGTGTGGAAAATGAGTATTAAATTGCAGAGAATGAAAAAGGAACAGTTTGCAGTTTGTGGTTGTTTAATCAGTGTAAAAGAATGGACCGGGGTCCACAGTTCACTAGTGGTGTCTCTCCATAAAAGATAACTAACATGTTGGGTGAACAAATTACAGCTGGGCAATTGACGAATAGTGAGCGCATGACAATGCATATACATGACATGTTGACTACTATGATATTTAATTGGGCATTACGACATAATACATAGACCGTTATCCAACAGCATCTATGACTAATAATCCACCGCCGGGTTGTCATCCGAGTCCCCCGTTGGTATTAAGTTGCAAGCAACGGATAATTGCATTAAGTAAAGTGCGTAATGTAAACAAACACATATGCCGTGGACATAGCATCGTTAGGTTATCCCTAGTGGCAACAGCACATCCACAACCTTAGAACTTTCTGTCACTGTCCCAGGTTAAACGGAGACATGAACCCACTATCTAGCATAAATACTCTCTCTTGGAGTTACAAGCATCTACTTGGCCAAAGCATCTACGAGTAACGGAAAGCATGCAAGATCTTAAATAACATATAAGATAGATTGATAATCAACTTGACATAATATTCAATATTCATCGGATCCCAGCAAACACAACATGTAGCATTACAATAATATGATCTTGATCATGTAGGGCAGCTCACAAGATCTAAACATGATGGCACAAAGTGGAGAGACAACCATCTAGCTACTGCTATGGACCCGTAGTCCAAGGATGAACTACTCACGCATCACTCCGGAGGCAGGCATGGCGATGTAGAAGCCTCCGGTGACGATTCCCCTCTCCGGCAGGGTGCCGGGAAGAGGTTCTGAACCCTCCCGAGCTAGGGTTGACGACGGCGGCGTCTCTGGAACTTTTCGTGGATATTTGCTCAGGTACTTAGGGTTTTCGCGTCGGGGGGAATAAGTAGGCGAAAGGGCGGCGGCTGCGGACCCCCGAGGGGCCCACACCACCCTAGGGCGCGGCAGAGGGGGGCCGCGCCCATGGGTGGGGGCCCTGGTGGCCCTCCTCTGCTGCTCCTTCGCTCCGTCAGGCGTGTTCTGGAAAAATAGGCACCCCCGTGTAGTTTCGTCCAATTCCGAGAATATTTCCAGACTAGCTTTTCTGGAATACAAAAACAGCAGAAAACAGGAACTGGCACTTCGGCATCTTGTTAATAGGTTAGTCCCAAAAAATGTATAAAAGTGATATAAAGTAGATGCAAAACATGTAGCAATTGGTATAAAACAAGCATGGAACATCAAAAATTATAGATACGTTTGAGACGTATCAGCATCCCCAAGCTTAGTTCCTACTCGTCCTCGAGTAGGTAAACGATAAAAACAAATAATTTTTGAGGTGACATGCTACTATCATAATCTTGATCATATAATATTGCAAGGCACATGTAAATGAATGAAGTGATCCAAGTCAATGGTCTATAATTTGCTACCAAATAGATAATGAGTAAACAATGAATCACACAAGCTAAACGTTTTCATGAATAGTACTTTCGAGACAAGCATCAAACAGTTTTGCATAAGTGTTAACTCATAAAGCAATAGTTTCTAATAAAAGGTATTTAATCAACACAAAGGAAGAATTTAGTTTCAGCATTTGCTTCAACTTTCAACATATTTATCTCATGGATATTGTCAACACAAAGTAGTATAACAAGTCCAATACATTGCATATAACGCATGTTGTAACAAAGTTGACACTAGTGTTTGCTTGTGGAAGACAGAAAGAATAGGAAAACTGACTCAACATAAAAGTAAAAGAAAGGCCCTTCGCAGAGGGAAGCAGGGATTAAATCATGTGCTAGAGCTTTTAGGTTTTTGAAAGCATATAGAGATTGCATAAAATATTTGATACTCCTCCCAACCTTGCTAACACAAGCCATGGCTAACCGAATCCTCGGGTGCCTTCCATCAATCACATACCATGGAGGAGTATCTATTTTTGAGAGGTGTTTGTTAATTGTCAACGAATGGTAGCGGGTGAGAACAGTATTCTACCTGTCGAACGGACTTTTAAGAGCGGCTCCCATGAAGGACGTTATTTCTACCAGCAAGGCAGATCATCCCTCTTTCTCTTTGGTTTACACACATTCAGGTATTTCACTGTTTGTCATTGCTTACTGATGAATCAGGGCAAAAGTGTGAAGAGAATTAATTGGTTAAAGTTGTAATTAATTGGGACTGGGCACCCCGTTGCCAGCTCTTTTTGCAAGTTATTGGATAAGCGGATGTATATGCCACTAGTCCAGGTGTAAAAGTCCACTCGACAAATAGAATAAAGAATAACCACACTAATTCCTCATGAGCTAGTAAACATTGACACAAAAAGGGAATAATAACATTTTGAATAATTTAAAGGTAGCACATGAAAAATTTACTTGGAGTGGCAAGGAAATACCACATATAGGTAGTTATGGTGGACACAAATGGCATGGATTTTGGCTCAAGGATTTGGATGCACGAGAAGCATTCCCTCTCAGTACAGAGTTTAGGCTAGCAAGGTTATGTAAGCAAACAAGAATATCAACCCGTACACCAAGTTTTATATGACAAACATATTGCAAACGTTATAAGACTTCATACCGTCTTCCTTGTTAACCAAACCCTGTTATTAGAAAATATCTAGACCTTAGAGTACCACCGATGCAAACCAAATTTTCAACAAGCTTTACGGTAGTTCTTCACTAATAGGCTTAACTCATGTGATGCACAATTTAATCATGATCTACTTGTTAACTCAAAACAATTGACAAGCATCAAGTTATCCATTTTAGTGATCTACAAGATTAAGCAAGTTTTTCCTTATACCAATTACCACATGCAACATTTTCTGAACCAACCAAACACCAATCAATTTATTTCATCAACTCTCCAAACAAATATAAGTGAAGCAAGAGAGTACTTTCTACAAAAGAAAGCTAATAGCTCTGACAAGAGATACATGAAAACAAGAGCTAAAAGCTGAACAGCGCTAGATATGAATACTCAACAAATATAAGTGAAGAATAGGAGTATTCTCATGAAAAAGCGGAGCGTGTCTCTCTCCCAATCAAGAATGCTAGGGTCCAGTCAAGCTTTATTGAAAATAAAATGCAATACTGAAAATAAAAAGCACACAGACGCTCCAAGAAAAGCACATATGATGTGAAAGAATTAAAATATAGTTTCACTAGAGATGACCTGATAATTTTGACGATGAAGAAGGGGATGCCTTGGGCATCCCCAAGCTTAGACGCTTGAGTCTTCTTGAAATATGCTGGGGAGATCCATGGGAGCCTCCCCAAGCTTAAGCTCTTCACTCTTCTTGATCCTATTATATCATCCTTCTCTCTTGACCCTTGAAAACTTCCGTCACACCAAACTCAAAGTAGATCTCATTAGAGGGTTAGTGCATAATCAAAAATTCACATGTTCTATAAAGACGCAATATGATTTGTTACTTTAAACATTAGCTACAGCCACTGATGTTATGTGAAGCTCTTCCACCCAAAAAAGAATTTCACTCAACACTAGTAAAAGAGAGATGCAAAAATAAAAAGGCATAATCTGTCTAAAACAGAACAGTCCGCAAAGACGAATTTTTTCGAGGCACTTACGACGCTCAGATCGAGAAACTCTGAACTAATGAAAGTTTCAGACATTCATAAAGATTACGCACAAAAATTTCAGATTTTTAACAATCTGGTGATTTTAGGAATTTCGTACAGTGAACAGCAAAAATCTGTTTCTGCGCAGCAATCAAAATTAAGCATCATCTTATCATTAGAGGCTACTCTTGGCACAACAATGCGAGAAAATAAAGATACAAAGGAGTTGCTACAGAAGTAAACAAACTCCTTGACTCAATAAAAGAAAAATTGCAGAAAAATAAAATGGGTTGCCTCCCATAAGCGCTTTTCTTTAACGCCTTTTAGCTAGGCACAAAGCATGCATCAAGTATTACCAAGTGAAGAAGCATCAACATTCTTACGCTTAGCTCTCTTACCTTTACCTTTATCTTTAGGAAATACTTGGTTACACATAGGTGAAGAGGCGAAATTCATAGTGCCTTGGCCCACATCTATTATTGCTCCAAAGCGTTTCAACAGGACTTCCAAGCGTAATTTGTCCTACTCCTGCACATTCAATGACAAGATAATCAATAGATATTGTTATCCCTAAGAGTTTTGTAAATACTCCTTCGCTACTCCCCTTGGTAATTTAATAGTATTATCACCCAAAGTTATACAATCTTCGCATTTGGAAAGCTCCCAAAGATTTAAGGAATCATAAATATTCTTGGGCATTAAACAGAATTCAGACATAATATCACAGCGAGAATGAAAAGTTTCACCATTTATAACAACTTTTACTGAGGGAATCCATCCCGATGGTTCAAAATTTACTGGCACATTATCATAATGTTCACGAATCTGATTATACCCTTCTTTAGACCAGATATGTTCGTTTCAAGAGTGTTAAGTCTATCACTTATGCTTGTCAAAGCCAAATCAATTTTAGTGATTGGGGCCAGAAATTGTAATCAATTTTTTTATAGCATTAAAAGCTTGATCCCCATCATAACGAAGGAAATCTCCTCCTACCACAGCATCTAAAGCATATCTAGCAAAGAACAAGACCAAAAAAAAGCTACTAAGAAGCAGGCTTAAAGTCATTTTAGGTTCAGTTTTAGCATAGGACTCAGATATTCTAGACCAAGCATCTTTAAAACTCTCCTCACTCCCTTGCTTGAAAGTGAAGATCTCTTCTTCAGGTGACATTACTACTGGAACAGGGCTAGACATGATGACTAACAGAAAACAAAACTGAAAATAAACTAAATGCAAGTAACTAATTTTTTTGTGTTTTTGATAATTGAAAGCAAACAAGATAAAATAAAATAAACTAAGCAAGACAAAAACAAAGTAAAGAGATTGGAAGCGTGAAACTCCCCTTGCAGAAGACTGCTGTCTCCCCGGCAACGGCGCCAGAAAAATAGCTTGATGACGTGAAACACACGTTCGTTGGGAGACCCCAAGAGGAAGGTATGATGTAGTCAGCAGCAAGTTTTCCCTCAGAAAGAAACCAAGGTTATCGAACCAGTAGGAGCAGCAACTCTTCAGAAGGTTGTCAACGGCGCCAGAAAAATAGCTGTCGCAGGGAGTCTGGACTGTTGACGTGGAATCTGCACACAACACAATCAAACTACTTTGCCCCAACGAAACAGTGAGGTTGTCAATCTCACTGGCTTGCTGAAAACAAAGGATTAAACGTATGGTGTGGAAAATGAGTATTAAATTGCAGAGAATGAAAAAGGAACAGTTTGCAGTTTGTGGTTGTTTAATCAGTGTAAAAGAATGGACCGGGTCCACAGTTCACTAGTGGTGTCTCTCCATAAAAGATAACTAACATGTTGGGTGAACAAATTACAGCTGGGCAATTGACGAATAGTGAGCGCATGACAATGCATATACATGACATGTTGACTACTATGATATTTAATTGGGCATTACGACATAATACATAGACGTTATCCAACAGCATCTATGACTAATAATCCACCGCCGGGTTGTCATCCGAGTCCCCCGTTGGTATTAAGTTGCAAGCAACGGATAATTGCATTAAGTAAAGTGCGTAATGTAAACAAACACATATGTCCGTGGACATAGCATCGTTAGGTTATCCCTAGTGGCAACAGCACATCCACAACCTTAGAACTTTCTGTCACTGTCCCAGGTTAAACGGAGACATGAACCCACTATCTAGCATAAATACTCTCTCTTGGAGTTACAAGCATCTACTTGGCCAAAGCATCTACGAGTAACGGAAAGCATGCAAGATCTTAAATAACATATAAGATAGATTGATAATCAACTTGACATAATATTCAATATTCATCGGATCCCAGCAAACACAACATGTAGCATTACAATAATATGATCTTGATCATGTAGGGCAGCTCACAAGATCTAAACATGATGGCACAAAGTGGAGAGACAACCATCTAGCTACTGCTATGGACCCGTAGTCCAAGGATGAACTACTCACGCATCACTCCGGAGGCAGGCATGGCGATGTAGAAGCCTCCGGTGACGATTCCCCTCTCCGGCAGGGTGCCGGGAAGAGGTTCTGAACCCTCCCGAGCTAGGGTTGACGACGGCGGCGTCTCTGGAACTTTTCGTGGATATTTGCTCAGGTACTTAGGGTTTTCGTCGGGGGAATAAGTAGGCGAAAGGGCGGCGGCTGCGGACCCCGAGGGGCCCACACCACCCCAGGGCACGACAGAGGGGGGAACCGCGCCCTCGTGGCGTGTGGCCCTGGTGGCCCTCCTCTGCTGCTCCTTCGCTCCGTCAGGCGTGTTCTGGAAAAATAGGCACCCCCGTGTAGTATCGTCCAATTCCGAGAATATTTCCAGACTAGCTTTTCTGGAATACAAAAACAGCAGAAAACAGGAACTGGCACTTCGGCATCTTGTTAATAGGTTAGTCCAAAAAATGTATAAAAGTGATATAAAGTAGATGCAAAACATGTAGCAATTGGTATAAAACAAGCATGGAACATCAAAAATAGATACGTTTGAGACGTATCACCGTGGCACACCCGCAGTCAAATGGCCAAGTCGAAAAAAGCCAATGGGCTTGTGACGAGTGGAATCAAGAAATGCCTCCTGGTCCCACTCAAAAGAGCGGCGAGTGCTTGGGTCGAAGAACTTCCATCTGTGCTATGGAGCTTACGCACAACTCCCAACGCCTCAACACAATTTACCCCATTCTTCATGGTCTACGGCGCAGAGGCAATCCTGCCATCAGACGTAAGGTTCAATGCACCAAGAGTCGAAGCATATAACGAAGAAGATGCAGATGAAGCACTCGAATGCAGTCGACTTGCTCGAAGAAGCACGCAACACAGCGCTAGCACGCACAGCTGTCTATCAGCAAGACCTCCGCAACTATCATAGCCATCGACTGCGTACCAGATCCTTTGAGGTTGGCGACTTGGTACTTCGACTGAAGCAAAAGAAGGTGCACAAACTCGCTTCTCCATGGGAAGGACCCTTCATCATCACTGAGGTCATTGGTGGTGGAGCATACAATCCTTGGAACGTCGCGCAGCTGTGCCGTTTCTATGCTTAGGTTGCTCAGTCGCACAATGTAATAGGCACATATGTCGGATGGCTGCAGGTTTCAGACGCGCTCTTTTCCTTACCAGGGTACCTAAGGGGACTGGAAGGTTTTTAATGAGGCGGCCTGCAGCTTAACATTCAAAAATGGAATATAATCAATGATTCCTCATATTTCCTCTTTTACTACTCGCATAACTTATTCGCACAACCTTAGCCTCAACCGCGCACTCGGGGGCTGTGCTACCTCAAAACATGAGCTTTCGCTCCTTCTTCAAACATAATACCCCAGCCGCACTCGAGCACTCGGGGGCTTCGAGTGCTGGGTCATAAAAATCATACAAACAAGTTGCTCAATAACATGAGTTAAGCTCCAAACATCGCAAATATTCACAGCCTCACTCGAACACTCGGGGCTGTAGGAGTCATATTATATATTAAGTGTTTGTCATAAACCCCGTTCGATACACTCGAGGGCTGCACACATTCAAGTACACAAATATACATTATGTACAAGTGGCAATATTACACTCGGGGGCTGACCCCTACATATAACCTTAATCTACATGTTCTTCCTTTGGCTGGGTCCACTTCTCCTCCTCCTTTAGCACATGATGGATTAGGACCAATGCGTCCACCCGTGTCTCTCGTGGTGCTCCCATTTGCACAGGACCCCCACCTGGTACGGTGCAGGCCCATCGCAATCCTTTTTAAATCAAGGTGCGGAAAGTGCGACCGCACAAAGGCAAGAGCAACGTTGGCCCCGCTAATCAGTTGCTCGCGTACAAATTTCTTGATCGCCTTGCCCTTTCGAAATTTCTTTAGCAATGCAGCAAGGCCTTGTGGCTGCTCATTCAAGGGAAACAAAGCTTCGTGGACTCGAAACAAAGCTAACCTGCAGCTCTCCAGTCAAATGGCAGTTCGCCACGCACGATCCAGAAGCTTTACCAAAATGGCACTCCTCGCCCTGTCCGACCAAAAGGGTGGGCAGCGTACTCCCGCTACTCGCTTGACTGTCGAGTCGGTCCTGTAGCCGTGCCTCTCCTTTGACTGGTCAAAGCAAACACCTACGGCAAAAATAAAGCAAAATTAATCCCAGTCGACCTGTATGTCGAGTCCATAAATCAACTTCCAAAAGGCTTACATTCCAGTGTAAGTTTACTTTCTCCAATTCTTCAAGCAAAAATGCCTCCCGCTCTGTAATTGGAGATGGCCTCGACTGCAACTCCGCATATGCTTGTGTCTTCTTCAGCTCGCTTGTCATCTCAGAAAGTTTGAGCTGAAGGAAGTGATGATTTTCTGATCATTCACGCTACGTGACTGGGTGGAGCCGCTCGCACCTGGACCAGTCGATGTTCTAGCGGCTCGGGTCTACATCCAGAATAACTCAGAACATAAGAAAAACAGAAGAGATCAAGCAAAAGGCTCGGGGGCTGTGCCTCCCGATAACTGGAGTTCATATTTCATGAAGCACAAACAAGAAGTCTGAAGTTTTTTACAGCAAAAGCAAAATCATAAAAATCCCTAAAACTAGGCGACGAGGAATCACTCGCTGGTCATCGACTTCTTGGAGGAAGCCTTCTTCGCCTGAACCTTGGCTGCCATGTCTTCAACAGTTGATACAAGCGTGTATATTTTTGGGCAGCCTCCATCCAAGCGCCTAACCGACGGTTTTGCCGCCAGGCCCCCTCGGGACTTCGTCGTGACCTTGTCAAAATCCGCCTCGACTCCGTGCGCGAGCAGCATGAGAAAAGTAGTCTGAGCACCACTTACCATTTGCTCGCGACAGAAATCGCGACGGTAGTTCCTTCGGGCTTGAACAGCTCCACAGTTCTGCAAACGTCGATGGAAGCTCGTCATCAGGGAAGAAGCTGCTGTGAAGGCGCCCAAAGCACTCGCCGCCTTCGTCAGCATCTCCCCTGCCCTACTGTTGGCAACTTCTGCGACAGCCACACTTTCATCGAGTGAAGCACCACGTTTTGCTTGCCAGGAGCAGTAGGACCATCCATCACATCTAGCATAACATGCAAACACTATGTTCAGGGCATAGTACAACAGTTTCAAATATCTAGTTCATGGCAAAAATTGCATACCTGTCAAAGTAATGCTGGCAGCAGAAAGTCGACCAATCGCCTATCTTCCTAACTTCGGCTGCTTTCAGCCTCTTCTCCAGATCAGCAACTCGACGGGTAGCTTTGCCCATCTCTCTGCAGCGGCAGTCGCTGACTCTGCGAAACACAAAAGCATTTCTTCACATGCTGCAAAAGATGTTCACATAAAAACATTCGAGTCCTTATTACAGGACGCTTACTGTTCGCATCCTCGAGTTGCTGTTGCAGGGTGGCGACTTCCGTCTCCATGTGTACATATTTGGAGCCAGCCTTCAGCAGCTCCTGGACAAATGACTACGCGCAACATGTGAAAGTTCAGAATGGAGTTATCGAGTCTATGAACACTTTAACACTTGCTGGTGATAAGATGTATAGTACAAAACTCAAGCATACGTGATTCAAGAAGAGGATCGACGCAGGAACGCCTGTCACTGGCCTCCTCTTTGTCAGCCAGCCTCAGGCTCAGGTGTGTGGCTGTGGCGGCCGGAGTCGCAGGGTTGGCGGCTGTTCTGGTGGCAAACTCCGAGCAATCGATGCCGCACTGCTCTTCTCCATCTGAGGTGGTGGTGGCAAATCCTCATCCGAGGACACGCTGTTTCACACATGCTAAGTTAACAACTTGGCAACATTCATAAACCATCAAAAAAGCAAGGGCAAATAATACTTACTCTTTAGTAAGGTCGACCATTCGACCAGGTGCAAGCACACCCAATGCTGGGGCATGATTTCTCTTCGGGGGTCATGGAGGAAGCGAGCGAATGGAGGGATGTCGAGTGGCGCCATTGTCGACTCCGTCTTGTTCCGTTTCTTCTCCTCTGAGCAGCAGTATCTACTCCTCGCGCGACCGCTTCTGCTTGGTTTGCACCTCAGCATCGCCTTCATCGGCGTCTGGCGTATGTGCGGTGGCGAGTGAGGCCACTTCATCATCAGAACCCGCCTCGAGTGGCTCATTGTCCGGCACTGGCCGCTCTCGGGCAGAGGGGGCATCGACTCATACATTCTGTGTCCCTGCACACAGAAACAGCAAAGGAATCAATATCGCACATGCATAACATATAAACTTACATATAGTATCGACTGTTACCTCTGGTAGAGGGTTGCTGGTTTCATAAGGAGCCACAGGCGAGTTCATCTCGCAAGGCTCCTCATCAGTCAGTTTGGTAAGGCTCCTTACCAACTTCTCTGCTTCCGCATCAGAAAGCTCTACTGCGCGTGAGCGGGTTGGAAGAAACCCCACTGTATGCCCACAAAGCATGCGCTCGGGCTCGGAGAGGCTGCACTCGCCTCTTGGCCATAATGGCTAGCAAGTGGATGCCCGTGACCTCCCGACCAACAGTGGTTTGAAGCTTTAGCACCTTCTCCATCAGAATGTCAGCCTCTTCGGCTTTGACTCCGGTCGGCTGGGCAATCCAGGATGGCCTCTTCTTCACCAAGCGTCTGCGTCAAAGGGAGGCAACCCGAACGCTTGGGTGCCTATGGTCACATCCTTGATGTAACCACTTTTGGCGCCATCCTGCACAGACTCAAGAAAGCTGATCTTGAAGTACTCGACGTCAGATCGAGTCTGTACTCCAAAACCACCAGGCCCCTTGGCGCTATGCTGGCGCTTGACGTTGAAGATGCGGCGAAACAGCCCGAAGTGGGGCGCAACGCCCAGAAAGCACTCGCAAAGAACGAAGAAACACGCAATGTGCAAAAGCCCATTGGGCGTAAAATCGTGCAATTGCACCCCATAAACATGCATCAGTGCACGAAGAAAGTTATGAACAGGGAAGGAGAATCCCCTGTTCACAAAATCCACAAAACAGACCCGCTCATTGGGGCCCGGGCGCGGGATTAGCTCGGCGGCGGGATGCGAACCTGCGAGCTATCCTCAGGAATCAACCCGTCGTTCCGAAGGCCGGTGAGCATCCTCTTGCTGCAGGTGCTCTTGATCCACGAGCCTTTTTCCCTCTTCAACCCGCTGGCAGCGGCTCCAGCGGCGCTGTCTGCCGACGCGTTCGCGGCGCTCCTGCCTTCCGGGTCGAGGGTTTCGTCATCGCGATGATGGGGCAGAGGTTTGGCTGTTGGGCTATGGCGATGCGCTAGGAGGAAGAAGAAGCAGCGGCGGCGGCGAGCAAATGGCAAGTAAAATATTATTTACTCCGCCGCAGCCTTTTAACCTCCACACAGAAGAATCTGCACCGTTGATGCGAGATCGTGGGCAATGTGGCAAATCCAGCCGTACACGTGGCAGCCGTGAGAGCAACCGTCGCCGGCCACTCCGCCCACTACGCACGGGAATCTAGGAACCGTCATCATAGTCCTGGAGAAATCGTGCCTGAACGGCCAAATCCAGTCCAAACGGCTGCATCGTGGGCCCACAGACGTGTCACGTCCCATCTATCACAGCATAACGCACGCCACCGCGTGTCAGGCAGCGCAGTCGCCAAAAATAACGTCATCCCTGACGTCATCGTGAGCGCTCTGATTAGAAATACATCTAGTCCGCCCAAATCGGTCACTCGACTGTCGTGTTTGGTTCGGGTGTGAAAAAACAATGTTAAGGCCAAATTGGTCACTCGACCGTTCTTTCGACTGAAGCATATCACTCCCATCGAGAGCATATCAAAAAATTCTTCGATTGGAGATGCTCAAGATAAAATGATTTGAGATTATCCTCCATTACAAGCAATACAACATAATCTCGGGGGCTACTCCCATCGGGAGCACTGTCGTGCAACCGATAGAAATACGGTAAAATTTTCTTCGATTAACATATACAGGGTAAAATGATTTTGAGATTATCCTCCATTGCAAGCAATAAAGCACAATCCCGGGGCTACTCCCATCGGGAGCGCTGTTGCGCACCCGATAGAATAACGACAAAGTGTCAGTCGACAAAAGGATCGACTCCGTTCATATATAAAATCATACTCGAAACATTCCCGCGTTGCGTCCGTCGCAAATACCTCGGATGCTGCACGCATAGTGCAAAGGTAAGACCCCCCGAACTTTCGAGATGGGCTAAGGACCGTTCCAGCAACGTCAATCCTTATACTTTCCGTGTCAGCTGACATGATGAAAAATCCTGACAGACGCGTTGGGTAAAATTCAAATCTATACTGCAGATCGACTCAGTAAGACCTCCGCGGCCTAGTCGAATCTGACCAGTTTGTTCCAGATTCGAGTCCGGGGACTCGAGTTTGATTGAAAGCTAGTAAGGTTTTACCCGAATGTGTAGTTAACCAGTCCCGATCCGTCGAGTGTACTGGGCCTGCTAAGCTATTATCCATTGATCATCATAAGCAAAAAACACAGTCGATGAGATACTCGACATAGCCAACATGTGCTATTCATACTGGAATTCTAAATATAATACAAAGCATATGACGTGCACTTACGAAAGAGTCCATGCCCGATTCTTCGAGTCAGACAAGTACTCGAGCGCTACTGACATGGGTATACATCTCGGTTACCCTACCATGAGGGTACCTGGTGCACGTGACGACTAAGGCCCAATAGCGAAGAGCCCATTAGTACAGAACGACACATCCGATACCCCTCTATGGAAACGGCACGAGTTAGGCGACGGAGAATCGCGCTTTCCGCGTGAGAAAACCTGCCCCGCCAGGCAAGCTGGCCCGCGTCCCGCCTCATAGGCAACGGTCGCGAATTATTAACCATTGCCGATATGTTGGTAACGGAGTTTCTTTCGACTCCGTTTGCGATATGTTCTTCAATGGCATCGGACATTTGTATACAACCGTTGGCGAGGTTGCTTATATAAAATTACTTTTTTAGCACTATCTTGGATATTATAAAAGACTGTCGATTCACCCTTGTTCCTCCGCTCCAGCTTGTTTTTACTCCGCACTCGTGTCCTCCATGGCCAAGAGCATGAGCTCGTCGGGGAGATCGAATGTGTCCTCCTCCTGCGCCGTCGGGGCCGGGTCAGATCTGCCGCTTGTGAAGTGCGTTTGCTGCCGCTGTCGGAACGCGATTCGTCGAGTGTCGCGTTCGGATCTGAACCCAGGCCGGATCTACTTCAAGTGTCCAAATCACAGGGTTAGTTCGACGCTTCGACCAGTTTTGATTGATTCTATTCTATGTGTGATGCTGATTTGCCTCTGGATTCGATTTACCATTTGGCAGGGGAGGGGCGAAGAGTATTCTGGGAGCTGTGATTATTTTTTTTGGATTGAAGATTATATTGAGATGCTGCTTGCTAATGGCGTCGAAGTGGAAGCTGCAGAGCTGGAAAATGTAGCCTTGATAGTCAAGAAGGCGAACATGGAGATGAAGCCGCACACTGCAGCAGCTCTAGCTGGTTTGGCATGGAGCCCAACAAACACTTCGACTAAATCTGACCATGTTGTTGCTGTGCGCAAGGAGCGGCATAAAGGAACAGAAATAGCTCAGTTAAATGTTCTTGTGAGCATTGCTAGAATGATTTTGTGTGTTTGTGTGCTGCTGTTAGTGTGAACTTGTATGCAGTAATGAAAATTAGTAGAATGTATTAGGTCGTATGCAGCTATGCAAATCAGTACAATGTATTAGGTTCGTATGCACTTTGAAAATCACTAGAATGTATTATGTTCGTATGCAGCTACGGATTTCAGTAGCACATAGTAGTTGTGAACTTGTATCCAATGGAAACGGTTATATAAAATGTCCGTTGCCAATTGGGTGCCTATAAATGTACTGGCGAAGCAAGCCCCATCAGTCTCATTCTCAATCCTCACTGTCCATCTTTCAACCCTAGCCGCCGTGTAACAGCCCGAAATTCGAGAACCTAAAAACCCGAATAAAATTTCCACTTTTGTGTTGCATTGCATCATGGCATTCATTTTTAAGTTGCTAACAACACACAATTTGGTTTGGCACCTTTTAAAAGCAAATGCCAAACTTGACTTAACGAAATTCAAATCCCTGAAAGTTTCCAAACTTGCAAAACAAAATATCTTGACATCCTATATTTGTCAAGGAAGTTCCAAAAGTTCCAAAAGAAAATTTTGACAAAACTATTTGGATTTGGAAAATAAACTAAATGGGGAGAAACTCAAAATTGCCTGTGTGCAATTTCTATTTTATTGCCTACCAAATGATTTCCAAATAATCTGGAAAAATTAAGGGAACTCCATATTAATATCAGGAGGTTACCCCAAATTATTTCATATTTTTCCAAAATGGATTAGTTCCCCAAATAATTACCTAAACTACTGCTGTTTTTAAAAGGTTTTAAAAGAGATAACAGCAGGGACCTATTTGCAATTCAGAAAACTAGTGCAGGGGCCTTCTTGCAAAGTCGCCGTCTCTCTCCTTCTCTGTAGCCCCATGCCGCCGCCGTGGCGCTGCCGCCCGACACGCCGCCCAGGGCCCCCTCCTTTCCTCTGCCTGCAAGGAGGACAGCACCACCACGACGCCCACCTGCTCCCACTTCACTCCCCCCAGATATTTCTCCTCCTCCCGTTCCTCTTCTCTTCTCTCCACTGAGCCGCACGGGAGCTCGCCGTCCCCGCCGCATCGCCGTCAATTGAAGCTTCCCCGCGCCGTTTGGAGACCACCGGAAGCTTCCCCGCGCCGCCTGCTACCTCTCCGTCAGAGGAATCGAGCCGGGAAGGTCTGAATCACCGCCGCCGTCTTCGACTTCTTCCTCACCGCCGCCGCGCTCCGCGCCCGATCCCCGCTGTGGTAGTCCACCTCGAGCATCGCCGTGAGGGGCAACAGCTCCGCCGTGTCCCCCTCGCCGTCCCCGCCGAAGGAATCGAAGCGGGAGGCCCCGAAGCGCCGCCGCCGTCATCTTCTCCTCCGACCACCGCCGCGGCATCGCCGAGCTCCGCACCGCCGCGTTGGTCCATCTCCCCGTGCCGCCTGCTCCACGGTGCTGAGGGTGAGCACGACCACCTCGCTGGCCCTCTCCCCTCTCGAGTCGCTTCATCGCCGTGATCGCCGCCGGAGCCTCGCGTTGTGCCCGTGCGCTGGCTGTCATTATCTCTTTTTCGGGTATTGTTTTCCAACCGGAGACTCCGGCCCGACTCCGAGGCCACTCCGCAGTGCGTCCAGTGGCTGCCGTCGCTGGCCCAAAACGACTGGACCGGAAACTCCGGCCCATGAGCACTTTCGGACCGGAAATTCCGGCCTGTACAGAAAAATGGGCAATATTTCTTTATCCTTTTCCCTCTCGTTAGCACATATCCCCGCTCCCCCTCTCGTGTTTAGAGTTATCGAACTACGATGATTCCAGCATACCCATCCCCTCCCTCGAGTCGGGTACTTAAATTTATTTCGTCATTGGAATTAATTAATTAAAAGAGTAAATTTAAAAGAAGAAATTATAAAAGTAATAACTTTTCACCGGACCTCAGAAAAAGGTGTTCGATATACCAAAATGTTCAGAAAAATATGAATCGTCCAGAATCATCATCATCATGCATACTTGCTCACAACTACAATGATGTACCTCTAATAGTATTAGAATCACTAAGTTAAATGTGGGGTACCTCTCTTCCCGAGTTAACGTAGATATCGCCGTACCCCATTTAAATTGCTAGATCGCCTATGTTAAGTGCAGTGCATTAAAATGTCATGTCATCATGTGATTGTGCCTTGCATTGTTACCAATGTGTGGTGATTGATTGTTCCTCCGTTGTTATGTTTCGATAGATCAAGCAGCCGGGGTTACTCCACAATACCCCGAGGATCCGTACTACCTGTATCCCGAACAAGGCAAGCGTAATCCCCCCTCTGAGCATATCTTATCCTATTTTCCGCAATTATTTTCTCCACTATAATATTGCATGCGGTTCTAAATGTCTTTTGCCTGGATTAGAGTATCCTACTAGTTGCATTAGAATCCTGTTGCCAATACCTGTTTTACCTTCCTATTACCATAGGTTTGTATTGTTGGCCATGGAATACTTACTATGCTATGCAAGTGCTTAGCCATGCTTAGTGAAATGCCTAGTTGTACTAGGATGGTGAATGCTGGAAACAGGTGTTAACTTGTGACAGTGATGTTGATGGTGGAGAATTGTGGAGATGGATAATAAAATGAAGGTGGGGATGAGAGGCCACATGGGATGTGGTGGGTTGTCTCGTTCTCACCGCCTAGGTGCGAGTTCTGGACCTCTTGAACCAAGACGAGCGTGCAACCATGCGTGAGGCCTATGCAATTGCAGGAACCCTCATAGACTAAATAACTCGAGCGGGGCTAGCCAGGGTCCTCTAGTTCGGGCTTCCATTTGCGCGTGCGTGATGATGGTGGGATGAACTGAGATGAGGATGGTTGTGTTAGGAAAATGAGTGGCCACGGGACAGGGGATTGGAGGAGATACCAAACCTGTTCCGTCCTCACTGATGATCCTGGGTTAGTCCTTAACGAGGGAGAAGTCGACACCGCTCCCACCCAGCCGGCTTTCCAGGGAAGAGAGCTAATTGTACTGGTAATGGGCCGGACGGTACGCGTGGTGAAGGAACTGGGGCCCCTCGGGACTCCGGGGACTTCAACTTTGTACACCCCTGCAGGGATAAATCTTTTCGAAAAGCCGTGTCCACGGTTATGGACGACTTGGGAATGGACGCTGATCATAGAATAACTTTAACGGAATGATTAAAAACTGAGTACTAGAGGTACTACTTCACGAATGCAAGGTTGACTTCCTCGAGGGTGATTCGGGGAGGTGCCTTTGGTGAACAGGTACAGTGGTGATGATGGTTGATGGTGAGAAAGGTGATACAAGAAAAGAGTTACTTCTTACCCCTCTTCAAAAATATTTCTGATTAGTCGATGCCATGGAGTTGTGTTTTATAAATAAAATCAGCTTTATGCAAAACAGCCATAAAACCTTTGAAAGCCAATCATGGAGCATATATTAGCTCTTAATCTTGCGAGTTCGTCGAACTCAACGTCGTTTGATTGTTTTCAGGAGAGGACTTCACCGCCCTCGAAGGTGGGTTCTTTGTGGACGTCGACGAGTAGTCTGGGGTTCCCAGGTGGCAGCTTGGGACATCGCGGAACAGCTGGCGCTGGATGTTTATTTGCAGGCCTCTTAGGCCATATTTGGATCTTGTTGTTTAGAACAACGCCCTTCGCTTCCGCTTGATGAAATGTTGGGTCGGTGACCCCTGTTTGTAACTTTTGCTATCTTTCTCTATTATAAGAGTTGCTTATAATGTTTTGTGTCGTAGAGTCTGTGATGTGCCAGTTGTTCCACAAGTCTTGATCTCTCTATTATTCTTTGATAGTGTGTCTGGTGGTAACGGATAACCGGAGACACAGTATCACTGTATAGTAGTCGGGTCGGGTGCCACAAGTTGGTATCAGAGCAGTACTGCCTGTAGGAAACCCTTTCTACTGGTCGATGTTGAGTCTAGTGTTGTGAAAATATTTTGAACCTAAAAATGAGTTGCGAAAACCATCTTAGGATTCTTTTTACTCCTTATCTGGTTACCCTCTAATCTCGGAGCAATCTTACCTCGATTTGAGTTAAAGCTTTTACTTCTCGCCTCTTAATTCAAAATGATTAGGAATCTCGGGGTTGGTTCTACCTTTAGTGTTATGTGCCCAGTTGCTCCCGCCGCGCTACAATCCGTTATCACCTGAGAAGTCTGCGAATCTTGTTATCCGTGCCGAGGCTAGTCTTTGTTCCTTTCTCCGGGTGCTATCCCAAGGACTTGAACAGAAGGTCCCGATTGTGCTATGAGTCCGGTATGTTGAATTGTGTGGGGTGTTACCCATGTGATCCATATGCCATTTAGGATTCTTGGCGCATGATGCTGATCTTCAACCCAAGTCTTTTCCGTGGTCTGGGTGGTAAATGGCTGAATCTTAATTTACTACACTTCAGCTGGCTATGTAACTTCATCTTTTCCTTAGCCTTGTTTTAGGTTCTGTCTTGGAACCATCAGGGTTACAGCCAGGATTCTCCTAGCGAGTCCCCCAACTCTGTCGTGACTTCGCTACATCTCTCTTTTTCAGGCATGGTTATCATAATTGAGTAATAACCGGTGCATCTTCGACATCTTCGGATTCTCCTGAGCTTGTTTCTTACTCTGATCCGCCTTCCGACCTTTGTCTGTCGGTTGACAATAAAGTTCTATCGAGTATTGGTATGTTCCGATGCCAGTCACTCTCTGGATCCGTCAAACTTTCCACTTCGTCTTGTTAAAAGAAATAGACTCCCGTATATTGTCCACTTCTCGGATCTAGTCAAAGTAATGAAATCTGCGAGTAAGGGCTTTGTCTGGTTGTTGCTCTGCTCCACCTTAGAGTGTCACACTCTTTTATATCAAAGTATCGTGCTTAACATCATGATCCTCTTGATGGAGGGATGCTCTCACACTTGTTACTCTTCGTTCTCCGAGTGACTTGTTACTCGGGAATGATAATTCGTGAGCAATGATGTGGCTATCGGATATTCTCAGCAGTTCTTACTGCGTTGCAATCCAAAGACCTTCTTTATCCTCCTTAGCATGATTGGTTATCCGATCAATAAGCTGAGTTTGACTGTGTTGCCAAGTTCGTTTTCTCCGGTGCCTTCCCTCGGTCAAAGAGCTAGGTTCGTGCCGAAGTTCCCAAGACCACATCGTCTTGCCTTGAAAGGCATGATTCTCCCTCGAACCCAAGACAGATCGGTGGATCGTGATATTTTGGAGTCTTTCCAGAAGTATCGCCAGGTTGTCACCTGACCGTGATGTTCAGTTTATGGGTAAGCTGGTTCTCTAAACTACTCCCTTCTCCAAGAAAATCGTGCTGGATGTCCAGAATTATTCGGTTGAGCTTAAACCACTTGGAGAGTTAAAAGACCAAAAGCTCTATCTGATATAGTTCACTTCTCAATGGATGTCTAGCTTCCTGTGTCGAAGCAAGGTGGTATCTCCTTTGTGGATATGCTATCCTACAAATTTTTGATTTGATTTGGGATATCGTCAAATCAAACTCAGACTAACACATTCAGTAGGTTAAACTCAGATTAGAAAGATGTTAGTCTGACCAATACTTATGCCTAGTTCTGGTGAAATATGAGTATACCGACTTGGAGTACCTGGATAAGTTCGTGTTGAGCCCATCAACTACCTTCTTATCCTCTCCTTGTTTGAGGAGATTCATATTGGATATTGGGCGTTAGCATTGGAAAATTGTTGGAACTAACTTTGTGTCTTCACAAAGTATGTGTTCTGGAGTTAGAAGTGACTTTCCTTGGTTCACGTCCAATTGCTGAAAGATGTCGCCGTGGATCTGAGTGAATTGTCTGATTTCCTCCGAATCATTCCAACTCGATCGTGCATGTGTAGAATATTCTCGGGATGGTATGTGGTTACCTCCATTCCTTGAAGATTTTATCTATGCATCCAAGCCACTGATTGAATTGTCCCAGAAAGAGAGAAAGTCTGAGAACTCCTTTGTCTTCTAAGGTGTTTCCCATCAAGAACTAAATTGTGTCTCGCTGCCAGATATTCAATTGGGGCAGCTGTCTCCTGACAAGTTGCTATTCCGCGGTTCCGCAATCTCGTTCCTCCTTTGGAGTTAAACCTTGTAGTCCAACTCTTGGGGTCCTAGCAAATGTAATCCGTTGGTATGCATTGTAAAGCTTCCTATTCCTACCGGTGCTGAGTCTGAAGTATCTCTACACTCCCCAGGTTTGACTCTCAATCAGAAAACGATAGTTGGTGATCCTCAAGAAGTTTGTCCCGATGTCTGGAAAATCAAGAAGTGTTCCCAATACTGACGTTTGCGGAGTTTCTGAAGTTCTCTTAATCCATCTTTCCGATCCTTCTCCAGTGATCTGAATTGCCTCTTCATTCTGTTGGAATCTTGTGTAAATTCGTTTTCAGAAATTTTGGGCCTTGTGCAAAGTTCATATTCTGAATCCTCGAGAAACAGTTGTCTACCAACTGGAAACTCCTTATCAATCTCCCATCAAACACATGTGTCTCCTAACCGTCAATTCAAGGGATGCTTGAAATCCCCATTCTAGGATTCTACTAGGAGGTACTCGGTCGTTGTATCCTTACCAAGATCCATCCTTCCGGTGAGGTTCCCTTCTTCTCCGATGGTGTACGTGATAGTGACCTTGAAGGGAAGCCGAAGAAGATCTCATGATGACCTCGATCAACCTCTTCAAGGAAGAAGCCACCCGAAGAGATAAGATTGTGTAGTACCGTTGTACCCCTTTTCCCTCTTTCCTACTCTAGAATCTCAGGACGAGATTCCTGTAAGGAGGGTAGAGTTGTAACAGCCTGAAATTCGAGAACCTAAAAACCCGAATAAAATTTCCACTTTTGTGTTGCATTGCATCATGGCATTCATTTTTAAGTTGCTAACAACACACAATTTGGTTTGGCACCTTTTAAAAGCAAATGCCAAACTTGACTTAACGAAATTCAAATCCCTGAAAGTTTCCAAACTTGCAAAACAAAATATCTTGACATCCTATATTTGTCAAGGAAGTTCCAAAAGTTCCAAAAGAAAATTTTGACAAAACTATTGGATTTGGAAAATAAACTAAATGGGGAGAAACTCAAAATTGCCTGTGTGCAATTTCTATTTTATTGCCTACCAAATGATTTCCAAATAATCTGGAAAAATTAAGGGAACTCCATATTAATATCAGGAGGTTACCCCAAATTATTTCATATTTTTCCAAAATGGATTAGTTCCCCAAATAATTACCTAAACTACTGCTGTTTTTAAAAGGTTTTAAAAGAGATAACAGCAGGGACCTATTTGCAATTTGGAAAACTAGTGCAGGGGCCTTCTTGCAAAGTCGCCGTCTCTCTCCTTCTCTGTAGCCCCATGCCGCCGCCGTGGCGCTGCCGCCCGACACGCCGCCCAGGGCCCCCTCCTCTCCTCTGCCTGCAAGGAGGACAGCACCACCACGACGCCCACCTGCTCCCACTTCACTCCCCCCAGATATTTCTCCTCCTCCCGTTCCTCTTCTCTTCTCTCCACTGAGCCGCACGGGAGCTCGCCGTCCCCGCCGCATCGCCGTCAATTGAAGCTTCCCCGCGCCGTTTGGAGACCACCGGAAGCTTCCCCGCGCCGCCTGCTACCTCTCCGTCAGAGGAATCCAGCCGGGAAGGTCTGAATCACCGCCGCCGTCTTCGACTTCTTCCTCACCGCCGCCGCGCTCCGCCGCCCGATCCCCGCTGTGGTAGTCCACCTCGAGCATCGCCGTGAGGGCAACAGCTCCGCCGTGTCCCCCTCGCCGTCCCCGCCGAAGGAATCGAAGCGGGAGGCCCCGAAGCGCCGCCGCCGTCATCTTCTCCTCCGACCACCGCCGCGGCATCGCCGAGCTCCGCACCGCCGCGTTGGTCCATCTCCGGCCGCGCCGCCTGCTCCACGGTGCTGAGGGTGAGCACGACCACCTCGCTGGCCCTCTCCCCTCTCGAGTCGCTTCATCGCCGTGATCGCCGCCGGAGCCTCGCGTTGTTCCCGTGCGCTGGCTGTCTTTCTCTCTTTTTCGGGTATTGTTTTCCAACCGGAGACTCCGGCCCGACTCCGGGGCCACTCCGCAGTGCGTCCAGTGGCTGCCGTCGCTGGCCCAAAACGACTGGACCGGAAACTCCGGCCCATGAGCACTTTCGGACCAGAAATTCCGGCCTGTACAGAAAAATGGGCAATATTTCTTTATCCTTTTCCCTCTCGTTAGCACATATCCCCGCTCCCCCTCTCGTGTTTAGAGTTATCGAACTACGATGATTCCAGCATACCCATCCCCTCCCTCGAGTCGGGTACTTAAATTTATTTCGTCATTGGAATTAATTAATTAAAAGAGTAAATTTAAAAGAAGAAATTATAAAAGTAATAACTTTTCACCGGGACCTCAGAAAAAGGTGTTCGATATACCAAAATGTTCAGAAAAATATGAATCGTCCAGAATCATCATCATCATGCATACTTGCTCACAACTACAATGATGTACCTCTAATAGTATTAGAATCACTAAGTTAAATGTGGGGTACCTCTCTTCCCGAGTTAACGTAGATATCGCCGTACCCCATTTAAATTGCTAGATCGCCTATGTTAAGTGCAGTGCATTAAAATGTCATGTCATCATGTGATTGTGCCTTGCATTGTTACCAATGTGTGGTGATTGATTGTTCCTCCGTTGTTATGTTTCGATAGATCAAGCAGCCGGGGTTACTCCACAATACCCCGAGGATCCGTACTACCTGTATCCCGAACAAGGCAAGCGTAATCCCCCCTCTGAGCATATCTTATCCTATTTTCCGCAATTATTTTCTCCACTATAATATTGCATGCGGTTCTAAATGTCTTTTGCCTGGATTAGAGTATCCTACTAGTTGCATTAGAATCCTGTTGCCAATACCTGTTTTACCTTCCTATTACCATAGGTTTGTATTGTTGGCCATGGAATACTTACTATGCTATGCAAGTGCTTAGCCATGCTTAGTGAAATGCCTAGTTGTACTAGGGATGGTGAATGCTGGAAACAGGTGTTAACTTGTGACAGTGATGTTGATGGTGGAGAATTGTGGAGATGGATAATAAAATGCTAAGAAGGTGGGATGAGAGGCCACATGGATGTGGTGGGTTGTCTCGTTCTCACCGCCTAGGTGCGAGTTCTGGACCTCTTGAACCAAGACGAGCGTGCAACCATGCGTGAGGCCTATGCAATTGCAGGAACCCTCATAGACTAAATAACTCGAGCGGGGCTAGCCAGGGTCCTCTAGTTCGGGCTTCCATTTGCGCGTGCGTGATGATGGTGGGATGAACTGAGATGAGGATGGTTGTGTTAGGAAAATGAGTGGCCACGGGACAGGGGATTGGAGGAGATACCAAACCTGTTCCGTCCTCACTGATGATCCTGGGTTAGTCCTTAACGAGGGAGAAGTCGACACCGCTCCCACCCAGCCGGCTTTCCAGGGAAGAGAGCTAATTGTACTGGTAATGGGCCGGACGGTACGCGTGGTGAAGGAACTGGGGCCCCTCGGGACTCCGGGGACTTCAACTTTGTACACCCCTGCAGGGATAAATCTTTTCGAAAAGCCGTGTCCACGGTTATGGACGACTTGGGAATGGACGCTGATCATAGAATAAC
This sequence comes from Poa pratensis, assembly GCA_947311845.1. NCBI lineage: Eukaryota > Viridiplantae > Streptophyta > Magnoliopsida > Poales > Poaceae > Poa > Poa pratensis. The sequence goes on from CAMZMU010000053.1 coordinate 48,642,417, forward strand.
TTTAACGGAATGATTAAAAACTGAGTACTAGAGGTACTACTTCACGAATGCAAGGTTGACTTCCTCGAGGGTGATTCGGGGAGGTGCCTTTGGTGAACAGGTACAGTGGTGATGATGGTTGATGGTGAGAAAGGTGATACAAGAAAAGAGTTACTTCTTACCCCTCTTCAAAAATATTTCTGATTAGTCGATGCCATGGAGTTGTGTTTTATAAATAAAATCAGCTTTATGCAAAACAGCCATAAAACCTTTGAAAGCCAATCATGGAGCATATATTAGCTCTTAATCTTGCGAGTTCGTCGAACTCAACGTCGTTTGCTTGTTTTCAGGAGAGGACTTCACCGCCCTCGAAGGTGGGTTCTTTGTGGACGTCGACGAGTAGTCTGGGGTTCCCAGGTGGCAGCTTGGGACATCGCGGAACAGCTGGCGCTGGATGTTTATTTGCAGGCCTCTTAGGCCATATTTGGATCTTGTTGTTTAGAACAACGCCCTTCGCTTCCGCTTGATGAAATGTTGGGTCGGTGACCCCTGTTTGTAACTTTTGCTATCTTTCTCTATTATAAGAGTTGCTTATAATGTTTTGTGTCGTAGAGTCTGTGATGTGCCAGTTGTTCCACAAGTCTTGATCTCTCTATTATTCTTTGATAGTGTGTCTGGTGGTAACGGATAACCGGAGACACAGTATCACTGTATAGTAGTCGGGTCGGGGCGCCACACGCCGCACATTGTAGCTTTTTACTCTCCTCACTCTCTCATGGCTTCCTCTGCCGGCGCTTCTAGATCTTGCCATCGCAGCCGAGGCTCTAGCGGCCGCACCGATCTAGCTGCATCTGTTCGTGATAGGGCAGATCTGGAGGCGGCTGTGATGCGGCAGGTGTGGGAGCGCGTCAGGCTCATCACCTCCGGTGATGCCCCGCGTCCTCTGGGCCACGCGGAGCTGGATCTGATCATTCATCGGGTGGTGATGCAGTAGTTGTGGCGGATCCGCCGTCAACGGAGGCCGATCTGGAGGCCGCCGTCGACGGAGGAGGAGGTGGCCGATCTGGAGGCGACGTCCCCGGTGGAGGAGGTGGCGTCCACGGTGGAGGAGGTGGCCGATGTGGAGGCGCCGTCCACGGAGGAGGAGGTGGCCGATCTGGAGGTGGCGTCCACGGTGGAGGAGGTGGCCGATGTGGAGGCGCCGTCCACGGAGGAGGAGGTGGCCGATCTGGAGGTTGCCGTCGACGGAGGAGGAGGTGGCCGATCTGGAGGCGACGTCCCCGGTAGAGGAGGTGGCGTCCACGGTGGAGGAGGTGGCCGATCTGGAGGCGCCTTCCACGGTGGAGGAGGTGGCCGATCTGGAGGCGCCGTCCACGAAGGAGGAGGTGGCCGATCTCGAGGCGCCGTCCACGGAGAAGAAAATGTGAGGTCTAAATCGCTCAGCTCATGAACTAGTTCATCAATTGATTTTATATAGAACTTGTCTAGTATATAGAACTTGTCTAGTATATAGAAAACTCGTCTAGTATCTTGCACTTTATTGTTTCTGTCTAGTTTTCTAGTCTAGCATAGAAAACTTGTCTAGTATATAGAAAACTTGTCTAGTATCTTGCACTATTTTAAAGTCTAGTAGGGTGAATTAATTTCAACTCTTTGTAGTACTACCGATGATGAATAGATCCAGTCACAACTTTTTGTCAATGTGCTAATCCTCGTTATTGTTTTGTGTAGCTAGTGTATGAAGTAATAGTATTTCGGCGACACTGTATAAAAAATGGTGAGGCTCTTGAAGGAAACATCACCTTCAAGTTATGCCTCCAAATCGTTTGATCGAACCGCAAGCACACGGATATAGGCGCTTAAAGGTGTGAACTGTTTTCACATTAAATTATATCTATGTCATGTAGCATCATATTTTGGGTCTTCTCTAACTATCAATCCATGTATTTTTATCCGGAAGCACAAAGCTGATCCGAACAAACTTTAAATGTGCTACTTATAAAGTGGGATTATATTTCGACGACACCGTCCAAGATGGAGCAAGCCTCAGTACGAAGAATTTGGCAATTTGGCTTGGTGTAGTTTCTGTTTTTTCAGTTTCTCCGGCTATTTTGTGGACGTGTGTTTAGGGAGCAAGCCTTAGCTGCAGTTTAGGGAGGCATGAGAATGATAGGATTAGCGAAGCATGTGTAACTCATCTTTTGATGCTATCTAATGGTGACAATTGTTATATAAGTTATGAACGGTTTTGCTAGCAACTTTGTGCTTCTGCTGTGATATTTTGAATGTCAATTGGCAACTGTATTGCTGCTGTAGGCTTATGAAAAAACCTCAATGCAAACGAGTAAAACAGAATCTCCGTTTCTGATGTCCAGATACATCGGCAACGGAGACTGGATGGCAACCGTAGCCAAAATCAAGACTCATCGGTGACGATTTTTCTTGTCCGTTGCCGATGAGAGCCTTCACATCAGTGACAGGGTCGGGGACACGGACCCTTTTTCCGTTGCCGAAGGGTTTTTTGGCCCGTTTCCGATGTGTCGTTCTGTACTAGTGGCCTATTCGAAGCCCAAGATCAGAGGCCCAAGAAGATGGAGTACCCTCCAAGATTAGTCATAGGCATAGTCGGTTAGAACTTTCCTTATGTGTAAATCAGGTCGGTTACGTACTCCCGAGACCCAGCCTATTTAAGGACTGGGAGGGGTGCCGATCTAGGACCAAGCCATACTCAAACCACCAAAGCCCTAGCGAGATCGACATCTCGCCGGAGCCACCTTGTAACCGCATAATCTCACACGATCAATAACAGACAAGCAGGAAGTAGGGTCTTTACCTCCACCTGAGGGGCCTGAACCTGGGTAAATCTTTGCCTCTGCTTGTCAGCCGACGAAACTACCAGTACTACCACGTTCTCTCCCATAATCTCAACCCTAGGTCCTTAACCATGCGATTTGATGAGTGTACCCCTCGTCAGCCAGCATGGACGCATCTTCAAGGGCTTGCACCATCTATCACGTCAATTCCATCTATCAACACGATATCTAAAGATTATATCCTTGGAGAGCCAGCCCCCTCCTTAGAGCTCAGGCATTCTCGGCCGTCCTATAAAAACTTGATGAGATCTTGACCATTGGTTTTTTTACCGCGCGGTATAAAAGCGCATCGCACTACGGTGAAACCCTAGCCGCCAGCCACCCAACCCCCTCACGCGTTCTCCTCTCCAATCCCGCTCGCGTGCGCTCCTCCCCCATTCCCATTCGCCCTCGGCCGCAACCACCGCGCCGTGGCCTTTCTCCTCCTTCTCGCCGCCACCGCGCGAGCGCTCTCTCCCTCACCCTCCTCGTGCTGCTCCAGTCAGCTTCCAGGGAGGTCGTCGCCGGTGCTGGAGCACCACAGGCCGCTGCTTTGCTCCCCTTGTGGGCCGCGCCGCCAGCCGTCACCGCGTCTCCCGATCTACACCTCCAGCCATAGTAGTTCGTGCCTGATACGTCCATTTTGCATCACTATTTTATATCATAATTTACTGCTATTCATTGATATATTTCATATTTGAATGATATACTTATGTTATTTTATCTTGTTTTGCATGTTTGATGATTATTGGAGAATTAACTGCCGGAGTCAGGATTCAGCTGGAAAAAGCATCGTCAAGACACCCTATTTCTGAAGATCGACAATTCACGGAAAATATACAGATGTTCCTATTTTATCAGATGCCGGAGCCAGCCAAAAGGGGAGGCTGAGATGGGCCACGAGGGGCCCACACCACCCCACGGCGCGGGCCCCACCTCTGCCGCGCCGGGGCATGGTGTGGCCCTGGCCCACCTCTGGCGCTCCCCCTTCGCGTACTTATCCCCCAGAAACCCTAAGACAGGAGTCATCGAGGAAATATTCCGCCGCCTCCACGAGGCGGAAACCACAGAGAGAGAAAAAGCTCTCCGGCAGGGAGAAATCTGCCGGGGAAATTCCTTCCCGGAGGGGGGAAATCATCGCCATCGTCATCGTCATCACTGGACTTCATCGGGATCATCATCATCATCTCCACCGCCGTCACCATCATCTCCACCGCTCCACTCGTTCCGCTGTAACATCTAGGGTTATACTTTGTGTAGTTCATAGGGGAAACTTTCCCGGTGTTGATTACTACTTGTGGTTGATGCTATTAAGTTTTATCGGTGAATTGAAGTATATGTCCAGATTGTTATTCATCATTATATCACCTCTGATCATGATCCATATGATGTCTTGTGAGTAGTTCGTTCAGTTCTTGAGGACATGGGAGAAGTCATGCTGTTAGTAGTGGAACTATGTTGAGTAATATTTAATGGTTTGATATTTAAGTTGTGGTGTTATTCTTCTAGTGGTGTCGTGTGAACGTCGACTACATGACACTTCACCTTTATGGGCCTAGAGGAATGCATTGTGTATTCGGCTACTAATTGTGGGGTTGCCGGAGTGACAGAAACCTAAACCCCCGTTAGTAAACCGGTGCATGAGGGAGTGTAGGATCTCAGAGTTTAAGGCTGTGGTTAGATTTATCTTAATTACTTCCTTGTAACGCGGATGCTTGCAAGGGGTTTAATCACAAGTATGTATTAGTCCAAGTTAGGGCAGTGCATTAGCATAGGTTCACCCACACAACACTTATCAAAACAATAAAGATTAATCGCTGTAGGAAGCGAAAGCACTTGACGAAATTCCCGTGTGTCCTCAAGAACATTTTGCCATCATAAGTAAACCAACCGGCTTATCCTTTGCTCTAAAAAGGATTGGGCCACTTGCTGCAATTATTATTACTGTCTTTTATTTACACGTATTTTATTTATCTGCAATATCAAAAACCCCTAAAAACTTGTCTGCTAGTATTTACAGTGATTCCTTGATCAAAACTACTTGTCAACACCTTCTGCTCCTCGTTGGGTTCGACACTCTTATTTATCGAAAGTACTACGATACACCCCCTATACTTGTGGGTCATCAAGACTATTTTCTGGCGCCGTTGCCGGGGAGTGAAGTGCTATTGGTAAGGGAAACCTTTACTGTAAGTGCTGTTTTTATTTCTGCTTGCTGCTTTATTTTATTATGGAGAGATCTCCATTCGAATCCCTATTTGGGAATACTACTGCCACTGCTAAGGTAGTAGATGAACCGCCGCCTGCTGAATTAGATCCATTTAAAATACCTATGAAAATTGTTGAACGTGTTATGGATAACCGCTATGTTGGAGATGGAACCATCCATCCTGGTGATCATTTACTATTTATACATGAATTATGCGAGTTGTTCAAGTGTGCAGGTATTTCAATGGAAAAAGTCAAGAGGAAGTTATTCTCTATATCACTGAAGGGCCGAGCTGCGGAATGGTATAAGATGCTGAAGAATGGCCGATCTATTGGCTGGGAGGAAATTGTACCTCTCTTTTATTCTAAATTCTATCCTCCTAGTGAGATTCATCAAGATCGAAATCGCATATATAATTTTTGGCCTCATGATGGAGAGAGTATTGCCCAAGCGTGGGGGAGATTGAAGTCACTAATGCTCAAATGTCCCATTCATGAGCTCCCAAGTAATATTGTTATCAATAATTTTTATGCAAGGCTTTCTCTTCATGATAAGGATTTATTGGATGCCTCTTGTTCTGGATCATTTACACGTACTGAAGAAGAAGTTAAATGGGACCTTCTTGACCGTATTCAGGAAAATACTGAAGGATGGGAGAACGACAAAGGTAGAAAGTCAGGTATAAATTATGATTACGAATGCATTAAATCTTTTATGGAGACTGATGATTTCCGTAATGTTAGTGCTGTTTATTGTCTTGATTCTCAAGTTGTTGCAAATTATTACAAAGCTTTTGCCTCTTATCTTGATGTGCCTAAGAAGGATTTGAATAAATATCATGAACCTTATAAAGATAAAACCAATTCGGCCATTGGCAAAAGTATTGAAGTTCATACTGTTGATCACATTTTGCCAGAACCTTATATTGAAAAAATACCTTTTCCTGTTAAAGTCAAGGAACATTCTCTGATAGCTAGTGTGGTTAATAAAAGTGCCAAGAAACCTTTAGAGCCTGATGAACAAATAACTGTTGAACCTGAAGTAGCAATAGTAAAGGATTTGGTAACTGAAAATGTAGATGGAGAACATATTATCTTTTGTGAAGATGCTTCTAATATTGTTTCGCATCCTGGTAAATCTAGGAAAACAAGTGTTCCTGTGCTTTCAGTGAAGATAGGAGAACATTGCTATTATGGTTTATGTGATATTGGTGCAAGTTCTAGTGCTATTCCTTTTGAACTTTATAAAGAAATTATGCATGAAATTAGTCCCTGTGAACTTGAGGATATTGATGTGGTTATTCAACTTGCCAATAGGGAAACTATCTCTCCCATTGGTATTGTGAGAGATGTCGAGGTTTTATGCGGTAAAACTAAATATCCTACTGATTTTCTAGTACTTGGTTCTAAAGCTAGTAAAACTTGTCCTATTATTTTCGGTAGACCTTTCTTGAATACATGTGGTGCTATTATAGATTGTAAGAAAGAGAAAATTTACACTAAATTTAATGGAGAATCTTATGAGTTTAATTTCTCTAAGTTTGGTAAGAAACTTTATGAAACTGATTTGCCTAATGAGGACTCGAAAATTGAACAACTGCTGCTATTGCTATTGCTCCTAACAATGCCTTGCAGCAATTTATGGAGGAACACGAAAGTGAGGTCTTTATGGAGGAAAGGAATGAAATTGACAATATCTTTCTTCATCAACCACCATTACTTAAGCATAATTTGCCGGTGGAAGATTTGGGTACCCCTGCACCTCCTAAAGAAGATCCTGTTTTTGATTTAAAACCTTTGCCTGATAACCTTAAATATGCTCACATTGATGATAAGAAAACATATCCTGTTATTATTAGTTCTAAACTTTCAGGTACTGAAGAGGCAAGGTTATTGGAAGTGTTGAGGAAACACCGAGGGCTATCGGATATACTTTGGATGATTTAAAAGGGATTTCTCCTACTATATGTCAACACGCCATCAACATGGAAGATGATGCAAAACCTGTTGTGGAGCACCAGCGTCGTCTAATCCCTAAAATGAAGGAAGTGGTAAGAAATGAGGTATTAAAACTCCTCGATGCTGGTATAATTTATCCTATTGCTGATAGTAAATGGGTAAGTCCTGTGCATTGTGTTCCTAAGAAAGGAGGAGTTACTGTTGTGCCAAATGAAAATGATGAACTTATTCCTCAAAGAGTAGTTGTTGGATATAGGATGTGCATTGATTTTCGAAAGGTTAATAAAGTTACTAAGAAAGATCACTATCCTTTACCTTTTATTGATCAAATGTTAGAAAGGTTGTCTAAGAAAACTCATTTTTGCTTTCTTGATGGTTATTCTGGATTTTCACAAATTGCTGTTAGAGCGAAAGATCAAGAGAAAACTACTTTTACTTGTCCTTATGGAACTTATGCTTATAGGCGTATGCCTTTTGGTTTGTGTAATGCTCCTGCTACATTTCAAAGATGCATGTCTGCTATTTTTCATGGTTTTTGTGAAAAAATTGTGGAAGTATTCATGGACGATTTTTCCGTCTATGGAACTTCTTTTGATAACTGCTTGCAAAACCTTGATAAAGTTTTGCAGAGATGTGAGGAAACTAATCTTGTTCTTAATTGGGAGAAATGTCACTTTATGGTTAATGAAGGGATTGTTCTTGGACATAAAATTTCTGAAAGAGGTATTGAAGTGGACAGAGCTAAAGTTGAAGCAATTGAGAAAATGCCCTGTCCCAGGGATGTTAAAGGTATTCGTAGTATTCTCGGTCATGCCGGTTTCTATAGAAGGTTTATTAAAGATTTCTCTAAAATTTCAAAACCTCTTACTAATCTTCTCCAAAAAGATGTACCTTTTGTTTTTGATGATGATTGTAAAGAAGCTTTTGAGGCTCTAAAAAAGGCTTTAACCACTGCTCCTGTTGTTCAACCTCCTGATTGGACTTTACCTTTCGAAATTATGTGTGATGCTAGTGATTTTGCTGTAGGTGCTGTTCTTGGACAGCGAGTAGATAAGAAGTTGAATGTTATTCATTATGCTAGTAAGACTCTTGATGCTGCTCAAAAGAATTATGCCACTACTGAAAAAGAGTTTTTAGCAGTAGTTTTTGCTTGTGATAAGTTTAGACCCTATATTGTTGATTCGAAAGTTATTATCCATACCGATCATGCTGCTATTAGATACCTTATGGAAAAGAAAGATGCTAAGCCTAGACTTATAAGATGGGTGCTTTTATTACAAGAGTTTGATTTGCATATTGTAGATAGGAAAGGTGCTGAAAATCCTGTCGCTGATAATTTGTCTAGATTGGAAAACATTTCTTATGATCCTGTTCCTGTTAACGATAGTTTTCCAAATGAACAATTGGCTGTGATAAAGGTAAGCTCGCGAGAAAGTCCTTGGTATGCTGACTATGCTAACTTTATTGTTGCCAAGTATTTGCCTCCAACCTTTACAGCTCAGCAAAGAAGGAAATTCTTTTATGACTTGAGGCATTATTTTTGGGATGACCCACACTTATATAAAGAAGGAGTGGATGGTATAATGCGAAGATGTGTTCCAGAATTTGAGCAAAAAAAATATTGAGAAAATGCCATGGAAGTGCTTATGGAGGACATCATGCTGGAGATAGAACTGCACAAAAGGTTTTACAATCAGGTTTTTATTGGCCTACTCTTTTTAAAGATGCAAGAAAATTTATTTTATCATGCGATGAATGTCAAAGAGTTGGTAATATAACTAGACGCAATGAAATGCCTATGAATTATTCTCTTGTTATTGAACCTTTTGACTGTTGGGGATTTGACTTTATGGTCCTTTTCCTCCTTCTGATGGTTATACTCATATACTTGTTGCTGTTGATTATGTTACTAAATGGGTAGAAGCTATACCAACATCTAGTGCTGATGGTGAGACATCATTAAAAATGCTTAAAGATATTATTTTTCCAAGGTTTGGTGTGCCTAGATATCTCATGACTGATGGTGGTTCTCATTTTATCCATGGTGCTTTTAGAAAAACCCTTGCTAAATATGATGTTAATCATAGAATTTCTTCACCTTATCTTACTCAAACAAGTGGACAAGTAGAATTATCAAATAGAGAAAGAATTGGGCTAGGAAGCTTAATGATGCTTTGTGGGCTTATAGAACTGCTTATAAAAATCCTATGGGTATGTCTCCTTATAAAATGGTTTATGGAAAAGCTTGTCATTTACCTCCAGAATTAGAACATAAAGCTTATTGGGCCATAAAAGAACTTAATAGAGATTTTAAACTTGCCGGTAAAAAAAGGTTACTTGACTTGAGTTCCTTAGATGAATGGAGAAGTGAAGCTTATGAAAATGCTAGACTTTTTAAAGAGAAAGTGAAACAATGGCATGATAGGAGAATCCTAAAGAGAGAGTTTAATGTTGGTGAGAAAGTTCTATTGTATAGGTCTCGTCTCAGATTTTTTGCAGGGAAATTACTTTCGAAATGAGAAGGACCTTATGTTGTTTCAGAGGTTTACCGTTCAGGTGCAATCAAAATTACTTCGCTTGATGGTGACAAATCTCAAGTGGTTAATGGTCAAAGACTCAAGCATTGTATTTCTGGGGATTCTTATAACGAAGACGTTGATATTATTCAAGTAGTGACTCTGGAAGATTTTTTTAAAAGTCAAATTCAGAAAACTGCAGAGTCTGTTTTCGAATAGGTAACAGTTTTGGTAAGAAAAAGTTCACGTTTAACTTCCCAACTTATGTTTTTGTTGTTTTTATTAAATATGGAAAATTACGAGCCAAAAACGGGGAGGAAATGGTGCCCGAGGGCACCACACCACCCCACGGCGCGGGCCCACCCTTGGCTGCACCGGGGCATGGTGTGGGCGCCTCGGAGCCCGTCTCCAGCCCGGTTTCGACCTGGACTTTCCTTTTGTTATGAAACTTTTTGCTATATAACCCACTGGATCCCCCGAGGTCCGTATATCGTTTTCTCGTCGTGTTTTGTTTTCGAGCTTTTTCTGCCAGGGTTAGCTCCAAGACTAGAACAATGTCTTCGTCCGAGGCTCCGAAGGATACCTTCTTCAAGAACGTCGTCAACCAGTACATCAACGAGTTGAAGCAGCACCCACAAGAGCTGCGGCTCGTGGATGGAGAGCTTGTTCAAGAAGATGTTAGGGGACCCAAGACTGAAGGGGACGCGAAGGCCAGACTAGAAGAAGTAGAGCATGAAGTTTTCCGATACCAGAAGATGATAGAGCGCGGAGTGGAGATCAACCACAAGATTATTAATGAGCTTATTGCTGAACACAAGAAGGAGACTAGCAAGCTATGGGATGATATCTTCATACTCAGTCAAACCACATCCAAATTGCAAGCACAAATCTATGATCTCCAAAACCAAAACTGTGAGTATGAAGCTAGGTTCAAACGCATGAGTTCTGCTGTGAGTTTCAGGTTTATGGAGACCAATTCATCCTTCGCTGATGGGGAGCCTCTACCTTGGAAATTTGATGATGAAGAGTCTCGTCCACCTTCACCACCGAAGGAGTAATTCATCATTGGTATTGGCATCCCCTCAGCTTGTTCCAAGCTTGGGGGGAGTGCCGCGGTATCATCACCATTATCTTTTACCTTTTACTTTTCAGTCGAGCCATATCATGAGTAGAGAAGTTATCATATAGGATGGTTTGCAACGTGGAAGTATCTCTCCTTTAGTTGGTTATCTATGTATCCCTAGGTGTGAGTTGCCGTTATAGGAATATTAATGAGAAGTTTTATCATTTACTTTCTGCACACTTTATTTTACTTTGCAAATTTCTGTCATATGAATGATCTTGTTGTTAGTATTGGCATCACTTTGGGAGCATCAAGTAAATCTATTTGGTTTTGGCAAAGTTAGCATTGGTTAGTAGCAACAATACTTTGAGGCTTAAGTCGAAAAGAGGGGATTGCATGTAGATACATTATCCCATTATCTTTCTTTCTTGTTGGCTCATGAGCTTAGTATTCTCAAGTTAAAATTATTTGTGTTTACAAGGAAGATTGCTTGATTGTTTCTATTACATTTATATTTGTTTGTATCCCTCTATCGTGTCCCGTTGCACGGACACCGGGAGTATAGGATACCCCCTTTTAGGTTCGGCACGGGGCGCGAAGGAGGCTGAGAATCGTCCTATTGGGCGGAGTCTAGATCAAGCTCTCCTCTCCACGATCAAAGCATGCAACCAAAGGGACACAAGGAGCTACCCAGGTTCAGGCCGCCCGGAGGCTAAAAGCCCTACTCCTGCATGTCTGGATTGATGAGTTCTTCATAGTGTGGCTTACAATGGAACCTCCCGGACAGGGTACCCGGAAGGGTTTTGGCTGGAGGTAGAAGAAGGACAGATCCTGACCCGGAGGAGATCACCTTTGTCTCTACCTTCGCAACCCTAGTCTAGTCTTGCTCTGGTTCTAGCTTGTGTTCGTCCTTGCTTCGACCTCCCCCTCCTCCGTGCCTTGGTCCTCCTTTTATAGGCTAAGGGGTTGCCACAGGGTCACGTGAGGGGCGTGAGGGACCTTCGGGGTGAAGGACCCTCCTCATCTAGTTTAGGAGGAGACGTGGCCTCTCCTCAGCCTAGCGTCTCCTTTGGGTTAGGTGGGAGCGTCCGCCTCGGGGTGGACAGGAGCTGACACCACCACGGGACGTGCTTCCCGCCCGCGCTGCCTTCGCCTTGCTTCCCAAGTCTTCCGTGGTGAGGTGGAGTGCTTATCCACAGGGACGTGGGGAAGTACCCGAGAGGGAGCCTGGCCTCCTGCCGGGAACTCGGGCTCTCGGGTCCTTCCTGGCCTTCTTGCTTGGTTCGGGGACCCGGAAGGTCCCCAGGACCGGAGCCCTTAGTCGACGTAGGCCATGCGTGTCTTGACGGTGAACCCGCCAGCTTGACTTGAGTCTTGGTCTTGTCCATCTTCATCTTGGGCCCACATGGGGTGGACCCACTTTGGCAGTACTAGGGGAACCCCATGTTCCACTGTTGCGACAGTAGCCCCCGGGCATGGTCCCGGCGGCTCTTGCTCCAGCTGCCGGGGCCATGGCCTAAAGATAGGTCAAAGTGGGTCCCGGGCACCTGGTCTTCCTTGCTCAGCTCCGTTGGGGACCCGCCGAGGCGAGGTAGAGACGAGCCCCCGGGTCCGTTGACTGAATCGCGGCGAACGTTGCGATTCATACGGACCCCGTGCTTATCTTGGAATCCAACGGGCGAAACGCGCAGAAATCGGCACGCCCCCTCGATCCCCACGTCCGTCGGAGTAATGGGGCCGCGACGTGACGTGTGGGATGCCTTATAAGCCACGACTGGCTTCCACTGTAGCCGTTACCTCTCCAGATTCGCCGAAATCCCCAAATCGCCGCCTCCGCCTTCGTCCTCCTGACTCTGCTCCGCCGCCTCCTCTTGCTGCCATTGCACCAACCTTCCTTCTGCTCCAATGGCTCGACTGAAAGCTCTCGCCCGGAGGAAGAAGAGCGCGGGGGCCTCGCCCACCGAGAAGCCGCTGTCCCCAAAAACCAAGAGATCGCGGCGGAGATCGGCGCGCAACGCCAAGCGGGCCGAACTCAAGAAACAGAAGGCCTTGTTCCCCAGCTGCTTCGCCGGCGATACGGAGATGATGCGGAAGGCGGGGCACTTCGGGGTGATGGAGTCTGCTGGCGCCGATGGTGTCCCAGCCAGGAAAGCGTCGGAGATCTTTCCGCCGTCGGCGACCAGGACACCCAAGCAGATCCCCATTTTCGACAGCTTCATGTTGATGGGGCTTGTCCCCCCTTTCTCTGATTTCTTCATGGAGATCTTGCGCGCGTACAAGCTGAAGCTCTTGCATCTGACGCCAGGCGCAATTCTCGACTTGGCGGTCTTCGCTTACGCCTGCGAGGCGTTCGTCGGGGTGATGCCGTCCGTGGCGCTGTTCCGCCACTTCTTCTACCCTCGCATTGGGGGCCAAGGCTGGATGGGAGGCAGTGTCACGTTCTGCTTCCGTCCGAACATCAAGTGGGCCTTCCCCCTCATGGAGACCAAATCCAGATGGGAAGAGTGGAGGGATCACTGGTTCTGGTCGGGGTGCCAGAAGCCGATGCTCAGCTTGAGGAGCCGACGGAGCGTCCAGTGGATCTGGACACTTGGAGAAGCGTCAGCTTGCAGGATGAACAATTCTCGGCGGTCGTGGCGCGCTTCGACTTCTTCGCGAGAAAGAAGTTTCCGGAGCCGCCATCGTTGCTCATTTCCTCCGCAACCGCCTTGCGCCGCTGCAGAAACGCCCACACCCGGCCTGGAACTTCCAGGGCCCCGGGGATCCATCTCGCCTGAGGTGTCCCGACATGGAGGAAAACCTTGTCCGGGATAACGTGAGAGGGACCTTCACTCCAGGGGTCAAGTACCAGCTGCCCAAAGGGTTTCTGCCCTGTGCGACGACCCGGAGAAGGACAAGATCCTGGCGCAGATGCCGGTCTGCAACGCCTTTGGTATTGTAGGCCGGGCTGATCACGGGCCCAAACCTCCTGTGGTGAAGACCCGCAAGGCCAGGGCACCTTCCAGCCCTGAAGAAGGAGAATACTGGGAGTCCAACGAGAGAGCGAGGAGGAATCCGAAGAGGAATTCTCCGGTTCTGACGACGACGAAGGTGGCGACGGGCGCGAGACCGACGCCTCCGACAGAGACGAAGATGCTGGCGACGACCCGGTTGCCAGCGGTGACGATGATGAAGATGACGACGACGAGGAGGGGGCTGCTCCGCCCCCGCAGTCTGCCCTCGGGGTCGATGCTGCCCCAGACCCGAGTGTCCGCAGCCGTTCCCCGCCAGTCGTGGTGGTGGGGAACGATGAAGACCATGTGGATGAAGAAGCGAGCGCCGCGGACTTCGTCCGAGCCCCCCGCCAGAGAGCTTCAACCGGCCGCCTGTCACCCGTGATGGAGCCGCCTGCTGCCTTGGGAGAGCCGCCGGCGAGCCCCCAGGCTTCTTCTGCTGCGTCGGTAGACGTTCCCCCGGCAATGGGCAACAAGCGTACCCGGGAGTAAGCCCTTCGCTTCTTTCTTGCACTTTGCATTTCCTGCCTTCCCCAAGGAAAATGACCGAATGTTGGTGCAGGGGTACTCCTTCCTTGGGTACTGGCAAGAGACGGCGTGATACGGCGGAGGACGACACCGCCACTAGCCTTGGAGCCGGTGGAGGAGGGATGCTTCCTCCTCCCATAGCAGAACTTGAAGGCCGTCGGGGGAGCGGAGTGGGGAGCGTGACGGCGACCTCCCTAGCTCACCCGGGAAAAGCGCTCGACGCCCTGACGCCCGAGCAAGCAGGTAACCCAGAGCTTGCGGGTAACTTCGTTTTCTTGACGCACCAATGCTTTTCCTGACATCCTTTTGTTCCAGATGCTTCAGTGGCCAACGTCTTTTCTCCCGGCGGCCTTCTTGGTGGGACTAGCCAGGAGAAACCACCTTCCCTCTCGCCTTCAGAGGGTCAAGAGGTGACCAAGGGCGCCCCGAGTTCGCGGGCTATGGGAACGCAGACCGCGAACCCTGTTCCGGGTCCAAGCCTGATTTGATAGAAAGCTCCTTGATGACTGGGACAGTGTTAACGACTTTTGCCGCTTTTTCCACTGACTCCGGCGCCAGTAAGGAGATGGCGGCGCTGATGAAGATCAAGGAGAGCCTGGCCGCCAACCGCATGAAAAGTGTGCCTGCCCCGGGAGGTCCCCCGGCAGCTACTCCAGGGTTCACCATTAGCGGTGACGACGCGATGGATGCCATCATCCGCGGGATAGCTCAGCTGGGCAAAGATCTGTGCGACCGTGAGGCCGCCGTCGTGGGGACCATCGAGAGTGTCGAGGACCTGATCCAGAAGGGGATGGACAAGCTGAACCGCTTGGCAACCCAGATCACCACCTTGCTCCCGGCTCTCGAGAAGAAAGATGCAGACCGGAAGGCCGAAAGTGAGCGCCAAGGTAAGGTCATCCTGGCGAAAGAGCGGCAGCTAGCATCCCGGGAGGCAGAACTGGCTGAGAAGGAGAAGACCTTGGAGCTCCAGAAACTCCAGCAGGAGCAGCAGACCGAGAAGCGCCTAAGGGAGGCAGAGGACCGCCACCGTGAAGAGCTCGAGGTCAAGGATAAGGACATCCAACTCTGGAAGTCCAAGGAGCAAGAGGCCGTCCAAACCATCGAAGATATCAAGAATGTCCTCCATCAGGAGCAGGAGTCCGTCCAAGCTTTGCAGCAGCAGGCCAAGAGTGACGGCCAGAAGATGTCCGAGCTGAAGGAATCCTTGGAGGCGCAGTGTAAAGAGCTTGCAGCACTGAAGGAAGGCCATCAAAAGCTGATCCAGGCCAACTCCCAGGCATCCACTGAGCTGTCCGAGCTTCGCCGTCTTAACCAGGAAGGTTTCGCCGAGGTTGAGGCCGCCTGCGATTTGGCGACGACGCGAGTGAGGCGGCTGAATCTGCCCACCGAAGCTCCGGTGCTGGAACCACAGCGGCAGAGTCTGCCTCTCGTCGCAAGATTCATCAGGGGAGTGGCCGCTGATCTCCGGTCTTTCAAGAACAAGATGGTCACCCAGCTTGTGAATGACAAGCACGAGACGAGCAAGGTGACGGCGGCCTTGGTGATGGCGTCCTTCAGGGAAGCCATCCTGGCGTTGCCTTGCCAGATTTCTCGACCTCGTCGCCTTCCAGGACTTCACTCCAAGCGGTGTCGGCTCCCGCGACTGCACTTGCCATGAGGAAATTCCCGCCTCACTAGTTGCCCTGCACCATGTTTGGGCACTTCGTGCCCCCAATAAACTTTGCGTCAGATCTCATGTATCAGCTTATTGAAACTTGCTTGTAATAGGCTAGAACTTGTATGCTACTCTAGTTCTCGGGTTGCTTTTATTTGTCTTTAGCATGTTTTTACTTTTCTCCACGTCCTTGAGGAACTTTCTGGGATGTAAGCTTACCCGCGAGGCCCTGACAGGTCAGGCATGCGCTCGCGAGCCCTACCGATTCCCAAAAAGCCGCTCACTCTGTTGGCACGCACGTCCCCGGGGTGTATCAGGTCTGTGCACCGCTTTTTACCCCCGGGAGAGTCGATACCCCATGAGTGCTCGCACGACGGTCGAGCCTTGCCTTTCTAGTTCCGCACATGTTCTGTTACCCGAGAAGTAGATAGCACGTACTGCAGAAACAGGTTTGAGGGTAACTTATCTTTTATTCATCATGGAAGTTCTTGAACGACAACTGGCCACTTCAGGGTACATCTTGTGGCAACATGGTTCTTCCGGGTACACAGCACGAATTGCTTCAACGACTCTTGCGGGGAGGAAGGTTAGCAGCTTCTTCCATCCTGGCACATCGGTCGGCTATGTCCCACAAGTTCTCCAGGGTGTCCACAACGCGGATACTCATCTTTTCACGCATCTTGGGGTTGCGGACGTTGACGTGGAATGCGGCGATGACGGAAGCCTCGCAGAGGTACTTCGGGATAATGCGGTCGACGACGCCCCGGAACCTCCAGATGTAGTGACGCAGCGTCTCCTCAGCTTCTTGCTCTAGGTGATAGAGGTCGGAGACGGTTGCAGGGTACGGCGTGCAGCAGGTCTTGAGGTGCTGGCTGGCCTGGCCTTCCATGTCCTCCCGCGAGCGACGCCTGGGGTTGGAGCTCTGGCCAGCACCTTCTTCAGGAAGTTCCATGGGCCGCTTGCCATGGGGGTCCTCAGGCTGTTCCTCCGCCGGAGGTAGTGGCTCGGGGACGGCAGCGCCGTGGTCGATGGTCGGGGCAGGACTCGTGGGAGCGTGGCATTGGAGAGCGTAGTCCAGCAGGTTTTCCAAGCTGTTGATCCATGCCTTCGCACGGGGATCACTCTTGCACTGATCTGGGGGGAAGGAGAGAAGCGCCCGGGCCACGCCCAGAGCTTCCTCTAGCCCCCAGCCTTCCGCGATGCCTGGCACGCTTGCTCTCCAAAGACCTCCCGAGCTCCCGACATGACTCTTGCTTGTGACTGAGGCAGCTGCTTGCCTTGCCCCGAGGAGACGGCTGTTCCTGGAGCGGATCCGGTCCGGACGAGGAGCTCGAGGCAGCTCTTGACGATCTTGCCGTAGATCGCGAACCAGAAGAAGAACTTGACGACGAGCTTGCTTCCGAAGAAGAGGAGCCTGACGTAGACTCCGAGGTTGTCGACGAGAGCTTGCCGTCGCGGCTGATGTAGGCGAATCCAGCGCTTGCGCCCCCTACCTGGCGCGCCAGATGTCGTGTCTCGTTGCACGGACACCGGGAGTATAGGATACCCCCTTTTAGGTTCGGCACGGGGCGCGAAGGAGGCTGAGAATCGTCTTCTTGGGCGGAGTCTAGATCAAGCTCTCCTCTCCACGATCAAAGCATGCAACCAAAGGGACACAAGGAGCTACCCAGGTTCAGGCCGCCCGGAGGCTAAAAGCCCTACTCCTGCATGTCTGGATTGATGGGTTCTTCATAGTGTGGCTTACAATGGAACCTCCCGGACAGGGTACCCGGAAGGGTTTTGGCTGAGGTAGAAGAAGGACAGATCCTGACCCGGAGGAGATCACCTTCCTCTCTACCTTCGCAGCCCTAGTCTAGTCTTGCTCTGGTTCTAGCTTGTGTTCGTCCTTGCTTCGACCACCCCCTCCTCCGTGCCTTGGTCCTCCTTTTATAGGCTAAGGGGTTGCCACAGGGTCACGTGAGGGGCGTGAGGGACCTTCGGGGTGAAGGACCCTCCTCATCTAGTTTAGGAGGAGACGTGGCCTCTCCTCAGCCTAGCGTCTCCTTTGGGTTAGGTGGGAGCGTCCGCCTCGGGGTGGACAGGAGCTGACACCACCACGGGACGTGCTTCCCGCCCGCGCTGCCTTCGCCTTGCTTCCCAAGTCTTCCGTGGTGAGGTGGAGTGCTTATCCACAGGGATGTGGGGAAGTACCCGAGAGGGAGCCTGGCCTCCTGCCGGGAACTCGGGCTCTCGGGTCCTTCCTGGCCTTCTTGCTTGGTTCGGGGACCCGGAAGGTCCCCAGGACCGGAGCCCTTAGTCGACGTAGGCCATGCGTGTCTTGACGGTGAACCCGCCAGCTTGACTTGAGTCTTGGTCTTGTCCATCTTCATTTTGGGCCCACATGGGGTGGACCCACTTTGGCGGAACTAGGGGAACCCCATGTTCCACTGTTGCGACACCCTCCACTCTTATGCTTGCTACCCAGCCTTGCTAGCCAAAAACCTGTACTGAGAGGGAATGCTTCTCGTGCATCCAAACCTTGAGCGAAAACCCAAGCCATTTGTGTCCACCATAACTACCTATATGTGGTATTTCCTTGCCACTCCAAGTAAATACTTCATGTGCTACCTTTAAACTATTCAAAAACTACGACTCCTTTTTTGTGTCACTGTTTACTAGCTCATGAGGAAGTATGTGGGTTATTCTTTATTTAGCTTGTCAGACAGACTTTCACCACCAGACTAGCGGTATATACATCCGCTTATCTATTAAATTTGCAAAAAGAGCTGGCAAATGGGGTGCCCAGTCCCAATTAATTACAACTTTAACCGCTTAATTCTCTTCACATTTTTGCCCTGATTTATCACACAAGTAATGATACCAGTGAATAACTGCATGTGTAAACAAAAGAGAAAGGAGGGATGATCTGCCTTGCTGGTAGAAATAACGTACTTCATGGGAGCCGCTCTTGAAAGTCTGGTTGACTAGAGAGATATTGTTTTCACCCACTACCGTTCGTTGACAATTCTCATACACCACTCAAAACTTATATTTTTATTCTCTATATGATTTCAAAAACTTTAAAAGCTCTAGCACATGATTTAATCCCTGCTTCCCTCTGCGAAGGGCCTTTCTTTTACTTTTATGTTGAGTCAGTAAACCTATTCCCTTCTTTCTTAAGCAAGCATTTGAGTTGTTGTGATTCAACCATCTATATATTAATATTATCAATCATGTCTTTTATCCTTCCTTGTTTTGCGCAAGTCTTTTATCTGAAGGAATATAACTTTGAAAGTTATCAATGACTGTAAAGAAATTGTGATAATTGAGCATGTAAGTTCTGCAATATAGCTCCGATATAAGGACTCTACTCGAAAGATAAGTACAATCTGTTAATTGTTCTCTGACCAAGAACGAAGTTTGCCGTCACCAAACTATGATTTTCTTTATGCACCTTTATTGTGATTTCCATTACTCGTTTCAAGATAAGTTATATGAGGGGAAGTTGCTGTCTAAAATGATTTTTGTATTAATACATGTTGATGCTTCTTGTCCGTATTCTTTATTATCGACGCTTCACTCCATAAACCTGTGGTCTTGTTTACTGAGTTCAGCTTTCGCTTGGGGACAAGCGAGGTCTAAGCTTGAGGGGAGAGTTGATACGTCCATTTTGCATCACTATTTTATATCATAATTTACTGCTATTCATTGATATATTTCATATTTGAATGATATACTTATGTTATTTTATCTTGTTTTGCATGTTTGATGATTATTGGAGAATTAACTGCCGTAGTCAGGATTCAGCTGGAAAAAGCATCGTCAAGACACCCTATTTCTGAAGATCGACAATTCATGGAAAATAAACAGATGTTCCTATTTTATCAGATGCCGAAGCCACCCAAAAGGGGAGGCTGAGATGGGCAACGAGGGGCCCACACCACCCCACGGCGCGGGCCCCACCTCTGCCGCGCCGGGGCATGGTGTGGCCGCCCTGGCCCACCTCTGACGCTCCCCTTCGCGTACTTAATCCCCCAGAAAACCCTAAGACACGAGGAGTCATCGAGAAAATATTCCGCCGCCTCCACGAGGCGGAAACCACAGAGAGAGAAAAAGCTCTCCGGCAGGGAGAAATCTGCCGGGAAATTCCTTCCTGGAGGGGGGAAATCATCGCCATCGTCATCGTCATCACGCTGGACTTCATTGGGATCATCATCATCATCATCTCCACCGCCGTCACCATCATCTCCACCGCTCCACTCCGTTCCGCTGTAACATCTAGGGTTATACTTTGTGTAGTTCATAGGGGAAACTTTCCCGGTGTTGATTACTACTTGTGGTTGATGCTATTAAGTTTTATCCGTGAATTGAAGTATATGTCCAGATTGTTATTCATCATTATATCACCTCTGATCATGATCCATATGATGTCTTGTGAGTAGTTCGTTCAGTTCTTGAGGAAATGGGAGAAGTCATGCTGTTAGTAGTGGAAATATGTTGAGTAATATTTAATGGTTTGATATTTAAGCTGTGGTGTTATTCTTCTAGTGGTGTCGTGTGAACGTCGACTACATGACACTTCACCTTTATGGGCCTAGAGGAATACATTGTGTATTCAGCTACTAATTGTGGGGTTGGCTGAGTGACAGAAACCTAAACCCCCGTTAGTAAACCGGTGCATGAGGGAGTGTAGGATCTCAGAGTTTAAGGCTGTGGTTAGATTTATCTTAATTACTTCCTTGTAACGCGGATGCTTGCAAGGGGTTTAATCACAAGTATGTATTAGTCCAAGTTAGGGCAGTGCATTAGCATAGGTTCACCCACACAACACTTATCAAAACAATAAAGATTAATCGGCTGTAGGAAGCGAAAGCACTTGACGAAATTCCCGTGTGTCCTCAAGAACATTTTGCCATCATAAGTAAACCAACCGGCTTATCATTTGCTCTAAAAAGGATTGGGCCACTTGCTGCAATTATTATTACTGTCTTTTATTTACCCGTATTTTATTTATCTGCAATATCAAAAACTCGTAAAAACTTGTCTGCTAGTATTTACAGTGATTTCTTGATCAAAACTACTTGTCAACACCTTCTGCTCCTCGTTGGGTTCGACACTCTTATTTATCGAAAGTATTACGATACACCCCTATACTTGTGGGTCATCAGTGCCCCTGGTTGCTGAGGATCTACGAGCTATGGTGACTACCTGGTGTGGATTCGATTGAGGTGAGTCCCTGTTGCCTTGGATTTGATTTTCCCCAGTCGTTTTGGCTCGTTCCCATCTCTTGTTCATCTTTTGGTTTGTTCTTTTGGAATGGCTACTCCGTGGATTTTTTTGTCTCTATTTTGGCTGCTTGTTGGGTGTTTTTTCCTGGATATTTTTGGTTCTTGGATTTTATTGGGTTTATTTTGACTGCTTTCCAACTTTATTCTTGTTCCTAATGTATTGTTTATGTGCTGTCTAATTTGTTTTCCAGGTACTGATCTTGGTGTGGATTGGTGGCAGAGGAGGTGGAACCCTTGGTCTGCTTACAGAGAGAAACGTGGGCATGTTTCATCTTATATTTACTAATTGGAGGCACCATACGAGGCTCCACGTTAATCCTCGAGGTTAGAGAATTTTGTCCATCAGATCTACCCATAATCATATTAAGGCCGTCGGATTAAAGTTGTTTCTCGAACGCGTAGACGTGACTCTTCTCGCACATATATCTTCCACGGCTTGAGTTCGATTCCAAAACCATCCTACAGATCTATCCCTAATTAATTATTCTGTGACATGCAGACTAGCCTTTCCGCGTAGCCAATCTGCATCAGACCCTCCCGTACGATCTGACTGATTTATGCCATGCACTGCCTCTGCTCGGCCATGGCCTCACCGTCAGCAGATGATAGATCGCCTCCGCGGCGGCGGCTACCAAAATTTACACGACCCGGCCGGACGCAGAGTTTGCCAAGGACGATCTACCTCTCCCGTGGCCTTCGGTGCATCATGCAGATCGATCGTGCGATCTGTAATAGCACCGGTCAAAATTTGCTTCACATCTCACGATCTGACGTAGCTTGGAGTCTTGAAAAACGAGGCTCAACATGGCTATTCAAGCAGTAACTACGCATTGATCCGAGGTATGCAACGAACCCTTCTCTTCTCATCTATTCAGATCGTTGTGCTGTGCTAGAGAACTACCGACTGATCCCATGACCAACTACTTCAACCTTTTATATAAGCTTGGACAATCAAAGTAGCATGCAGTAGTACGTACGAGGGTTAGTCATCCGATGATTGATTTTACAAACCACTGCTTACGCTTAGGTTCATCTCATCACATGGCATGTACAGTAGCTTATAACAGGAATTAATTCCAGGGCTGGGTACGGCGCACGAGCTATGATGTGATCTACACGTACGACGCATATCACATCATTGGCACGCGGGCACAACGGCGTGTGCGGGGTTGTGTGACTATCGTGCAGATCTTTTGTTGCGGCGGACTGGCAGCCTAGCAAGACAAACTACTAGAAATTGTGCTGCAGTTCGGCAGTTTACCCATGTCGCCCACTGTAATATATAGGAAAACCTGTCCTTTGTACTTGATCCAATATAGGGCCATGATCTTTGTTTATTCAGCGTTCTTGCTTAGCTTCTCCATATTTTAAACTATTGGTTACCTACAACTTTTCCAAAGCAGTTATAAGTGACGCTATAGCCTAGAACGAGATTTTTTTAATTAAAATAATACAATTCAAAAAATATTGAACTACCTTTTCTTAAGAGAATTGGACTTGACATATCAACCGGAAAACCTAGCGTAGATGGCATTAATACAATCTTGGCATGAATATATAGTTTTTTGCTATGTTGTTTTGCTCTCCAGTAGCAAGCACTCGATTTACCCATATATACATGGTGTGCTTGTGCCTTCCGTTTGATGAAATGCAATGGAGATAAATCATGGACTAAATAGAAGGTGCCTCATGTGTTATTTTTTTGAGTACATTTGCAAAGTTTAGACTAATCATTTTTCCAGCCGAGTCGATTGTCTTATGTGTTCAGGTATTTTAGAATGGCCCAAACATTGTTGACATCAGAAATCTTTGACGCAAACTAATGGAGGTATGTTGTTCAGTAAGAAACATTTCTTCGATTGTCGTATCATACTACCTTTTCTATTGTACATGTCGTGTAATTATTGTTGAATAATTTTTTGGCGGATACCCATTTGTTCCTGGCAAGAATCATTGAGATCTCAGTGCAAAACAAGTCAGTAGAGGGCTATTGCTACGATAAGTTTAACTCGGGAGGAGTAGCCAGTTGGTACGCTTTTTTGCATCTACTTTTGATTGTTATTGGTTAGACTTGCAAAGTAGGAGATATTTTTCATGCATACAAGTTTTTTACTATTCGGTTTACGGTTCATCCATTTTTTTTGAAACAAGTCAGTTCATCTATATATGTCCGTTTAAAAATGATTATTATATGAGTCTTAGCCCACTCTATTTCTCTATGTCGTTGTTGTATATTCCAGTCGTGTCCTGGGCACCAGCGACCTACTACAATGCGCCAGATTAGTTTAATTACTCGATCGTACTTCGACATGATGTAAAGGTTCAGAAAAAATAAGTTTCTTCTATTGGTGAATTTATGGAAGTTATATGATATTAGAAATGGACCGTCTGTTAAATTTTTAAAAGTTCATATTCTGTATAAAATATTTCGATAAGTGAGTTCTGATTCGTATAAATTAGTTAAACGTTTTTTGAACATGATTTGTTTTAAAAGCTACCACTGCCAAAGATTTCTTTAATGTTTGTTAGTGTACTACCTTTCAGCAATTCCACTTGGATCGTTCTTCAAGAAAATAGAACGGAATGAGTATGCACGATGAAGCAATATGTTTCCCAATATACCAAAAATGCAGTAACTCATAGGCTCACGTTTGTTTAGTTGTTTGGTGGAATGCCATGATTTTATGCATCACTGGTTTTTTCCTGTCATGGTAAAAGATTGTGCACTAAACTTAAGAAATTACTGCTCCGGTTTTGTTCATGAGTGTTTGTTAACATATGGATATCATATTTTCCAGAATTGTAGTTTTGTTTTCGAAACATCACTAACTTTAAACTTTTTTTAATTCCCCATAGATATAAGTGTACAATTTTTAACATTTTGGTTTCTACATGATCTTTTGGCCATATGTCTTCAAGAAAATGTTCACGTTATTTCAGGTAAAGAAAACTGCACGTCATGAATTAAAGTGAAATGTAAGTGTTAATTGATTATAAAGTAACAATAACAACTGTGTTATTATAAATAATATGCATTCAAGTTCTTAATAATTATAAAATCTATTATTCATAAATATAACGAGTGTTTAGAAAAGTTCTTATACTAAATCATTATTCAAATATATTAGTAACTAGCCCGTGCAGTCGCACGGGTTAACGACTAGTGTTGATAATTTCAAGTTCATATGATTGAACATGTATGTTTCAGTGAATTAGTCCTCAGGCAAGGTATTTTACCTATGGTAGATGTTTATTGATGTGGATGCTTTCATGGAGACTATTGATGCTTTCAATCGCTAGAAGATATTGGCATGAGATCAAATAGTATCTCCTCAAATTGGTATGTTCTCTTCTTAATCTTAACCATCGTCCTATGTTCCCATACTTACTACTATATATAAAGGCGCGCACGATTCGCGGCCTCTCAGCGGCCTGGCCACGGCCTCAAATTGGTTTCGAGTCTAGCTTCTAAAATTTGTTGATTTTGTTTTTTTGCTGAGCCCAAAATATAAGGTGTTTTGCAGTGAATTTTTGCACGACCGTAGTGAATAGAGTTAGCTATATCCATGTATTTTTTTGAATTTTTTTAGAAGCTTTTAAAAAATTCAAAACAGGATAGGTTGCAGAAAAGCATCCGCTTTTTTCAAAAATTGTGAATCGGTTCTCCGGCATAACACACGCGCGGACCCTACACTTTTTGCAGAAAAGTCCCCGCATTTTCCCCCATGTTTTTTTGCAGACAAGTCCCTGTGTTTCACAACAAATATGAAACGGTCCTCCGGTCTACATTACACAAACGTCTCCGCGCCGTCCGATTCAGATCCGACGGCCCGAGCGGCACTTTTGCGGAGAGACCCTCGCACTTACCAAAAATTACGATTCGTTCTCCTTTTCATTATAATATGTACATGAAATATATGAGCGTCGACGAGTTGGTTCCATTCTCGTGATCGGTTTCGAGTTTGGTCGACTCTAGCTCCTTAATTTTGGATCCAAATTCGCAAAAACATTCAATGAATTTTGTCAAATTCGTCGCACTCAGTCATCCGTTCGAATTTTCCTTTGACGAGTAGATGGATATCAAACTTCCAAACAACTTTCATGTTTTAACATTTTTTTTAACAGACATATACATATTTCTCTCTAATCTTGAGATTATTATACATACAGTTGCACTTTCACTATCAGAATATATAGGCGAAAAAAATAACAACGGAATAATCATAGTTTTCCCTGCAAAAAAGTCTCACTTAATGACCGTAAAATTATATAATGATTTAATACGTCAACATTATCTGCTACCAATATCGAGCTCGCGAAAATAACTACAAATACTTTTTTAATACATACAATCTTCCTCTACAGCTAAACCTTCTTCTCATAAGCAGAAAGACAGTCTATTTAAGCCTAACTAAAACACAAAATACACTATTTTTCCACACGGGCGCGGCGTGTCGCCGCGCCATCTTACCTAGTATATTTTAATGTGTCGATCTGTTGCTCAGTTAGGTTTCTGCCTGCTAATGGTGGTAGTTGCTTCTTGCATAATTTAGATGGGATGATGTTAAAGTTGACAAGCACCCGGAGAATTACCTTGGGCATCGGCCGCAGTTGGTGGACAACGAAGACTGCCCAACGACCATCAGCACACTGGCCTCGCTCCAGTCTCTGCTCGATAAATTACTTACAACTAGTACAGCAAGAGCGGACGACGGTGTATACAAATAGCCAAAGCTGTTTAGGCTCACTGGTTGTAGTAAATCTCTTCTGCTTAAGTAGTCATCACTTCCTTACTTTGAAGATATATATGACCATTTTGTTTCTTGGCGGATGGACAAATGAATCTTGCACACAGATTATGGGCAGTTGCGTCTGAAAGATACGGCCCTTATTAACCTACTCCCTCCGTTTTAAATTAGAAGATGTTTTAGACATTTTAGTATAAACTATATGCAAAGCATAATGAGTCACTACACACAAATACATCTAGTTACATGTGTCTAAGTGAAAAGTTAAATCATCTTATAATCATATAGTAGATTATGTAAGCCCTTTAGCTAGCTATGTTCAAAGCAAAATATTTTCCGACGGCGATCTCCAAGGCAAAGTACTTCCCAATGGTGAGCTCCTCGATGCTAGGCTTAGAGTTACACCGGTCATAGCTGACGGTTCACTAGTAGGGAAAAGCCTACCTGTGGCGCACCTATTTTGGCTATCTGTGGCGCACAACGGTGCGCCACAGCTGGCACGCCACTGATAACAGCTATCTGTGGCGCACCAAGCTGGGCGTCACTGGTATCTCACTTACCAGTGGCCCGCACGCAAAACTGTGCGCCACTAGTAAGTTGAATACCAGTGGCCTCTCGCTAATATGTGCGCCACTAGTATTAATTTGTGATTTAAAAAAAAGCTATACCAGTGGCGCACTCGCTAAAAATATGGGCCACTAGTATCAATTTATGAATTAAAAAGTAAAATCCAGACATGATTTATTCTATAAAAAAATTGTTCCAAAGTTTCACAACACGATATTCACAAATAAACAGAATTACAGCCCCACACTTATTTTCTAATACATTCACACATGTCATAATTCAATAGTACAAATACACTATCACATCAATCAATATAAGTCTATCCGATGGGTACAAATGATCGCCACAGTGACGATGTCATCGCTGCCGCAGCCTCGTGTCGATGCCAACTTCCAAAACTGCAACAAGAATAGACATATATCAACTTGTAGCTCCCAACAGAATGAACAAATTGAATTAATACCTAGTGACACTATGCAAACTAAATAAATGATCTGATATGAGCTAGCACTAGTAAACCTACCTTCTATGCACGACATGTAAGAAAAAAATGCAGTAAACTATATCTACCCCATTTCGAATTCACCATTTAAGCAAGCAGATCACCTAGTAATTCATCTGATTGAAATTTACAAGGTTCAAACTATGTTCTTAAATCCTAATATGACTGATACGTCTCAAACGTATCTATAATTTTTGATGTTGCATGTTGATATTATACCAATTGTTACATGTTTTACGTACACTTCATATCATTTTTATATATTTTCTGGGACTAACCTATTAACAAGATGCCACAGTGCCAGTTCCTGTTTTCTGCTGTTTTTGTATTCAGAAAAGCTGTTAAGGAAATATTCTCGGAATTGGACGAAAATCAACGGAGATCCCTATTTCACCGATACGTCCACGGAGTCCAAAGGAGAGACGGAGAAGCGCCAGGAGGCGGCCACACCATGCCTGGGTGCGGCCCCACCTCCTGCCGCGCCGAGGGGTGGTGTGGGCCCCTCAGGTGGCCTGCGACGCCGCCTTTTCGCCTATTTATTCCTCCCGTCGGGAAAATCCTAAATACCCGAGTCATATTCCATGAAAAGTTCCAGAGGCGCCGTCGTCGTCAACCCTAGCTCGGGAGGGTTCTGAAGCTCTTCCTGGCACACTGCCGGAGAGGGGAATCATCACCGGAGGGCTCTACATCGCCATGTCTGCCTCCGGACTGATGCGTGAGTAGTTCATCCTTGGACTACGGGTCCATAGCAGTAGCTAGATGGTTGTCTCTCCACTTTATGCTATCATGTTTAGATCTTGTGAGCTGCCTAACATGATCAAGATCATCTTATTATAATGCTACATGTTGTGTTTGCTGGGATCCGATGA
Source organism: Poa pratensis (assembly GCA_947311845.1). NCBI lineage: Eukaryota > Viridiplantae > Streptophyta > Magnoliopsida > Poales > Poaceae > Poa > Poa pratensis. The sequence goes on from CAMZMU010000053.1 coordinate 48,670,122, forward strand.
ATATTGAATATTATGATCAAGTTGATTATTAATCTATGTTACATGTTATTTATGATCTTGCATGCTCTTCGTTACTATTATATGCTTTGGCCAAGTAGATGCTTGTAACTCCAAAAGGGGGTATTTATGCTAGATAGTGGGTTCATGCCTCCAGTAATCTAGGCGAGTGACAACAACGTCTAAGGTTGTGGATGTGCTGTTGCCACTAGGGATAACATAACAATGCTATGTCCACGGTCATATGTATTTGTCGCAGCAGTGGAACATGGGGTTCCCCTGATGCTGCCAAACTGGGTCCACCACTAGGGCCCACCAAGAAGATGGACAAGGCAAGGAGTCAAGTACAGCAGATGGGTTAGCCCATCTGCCTCAAAGACACCCGACAAGTTCGACATCAAGTCTCTACGGCTAAGGACCAGGTGACCTTCCGGGTCACCCCCTCGCCCGGAGAACCAGGCGAGATACTCGCGGGTCTGTGCGCTCGGCAGGAGGCCAGGCGTGCCCCCGGGTATCCATCCGTACCACCGAGAGGATATGATCGCTAGCTCGCCGGAAGCTGGTGGAAGACTTGGGCGCCAAGATGAAGGCCGCGCCCTGGTAACGTTGCCACGAGCGCAGTTGGTGGGGCGGACAGGCTTTGTCCGTCCCACCTTTTCCAAGGGCGGACGACCACGCCGCCCTCCTCAGAATGCTTGGAGGACAGAGTGCCACGTCTCCTCCAAGGACCGCCGAGGGGTTTTCCCGCCAAGACCCCTCACACCTCTCGCTTGCCCATGTCGGATCCCCTTAGCCTATAAAAGGAGGACCATGGCACCGAGGGGGGGGGGACAAAACCAGAGAACGAAACAAGACATGACAGAAGAGAAGCAAGCTATAGCTTAGGCAGGACTAGACTAGGGTTCGGAAGGTAGAGAGAGAGGTGATCTCCCTAGGGCAGGATCTGCTCTTCGTCTACCTCCGGCCGAAACTCTGCCGGGTTCACCCCAGAACACCTTTGTACACCACACCATGATGAACCTCTCAATCCAGACATGCAGGAGTAGGGCTTTTAGCCTCCGGGCGGCCTGAACCTGGGTAACTCCGTGTGTCCCGCTGTATTGCTTGCTCTCTCCTACTCGACGAAGAACTTGGCATCCTTGCCCCCGGGTAAGGCGTCTTCCAGCCTCCTTCGCGCCCCGTGCCGAACCTAAAAAGGGGGTATCATCTACTCCCGTCACCCGAGACACGACATCTGGCGCGCCAGGTAGGGGGTGCAAGCGCTGGATTCGTCTTCTTCTTCATTGACCTCAAGTTCAGCGTCAAGTTCATCGTCAAGTTTTACATCATGCACTTCGTCCGAGACCATATCTGAATCAAGCTCTCCGACCGTCTCTGGACCTTCATCGAGCTCTGCCTGTTTCTCGTCCGCGACGGAAGTTGCCGTGAACTCTTCTTCTCCAGCAGGGTCATCCGCACCATCCGGCCAAGGTGGACGGTCGCCTCACCAGCAAGCAGGAAAAATGTCAGGAGCACGGGAGGTCCTTGGTGAGCAAGCCAGTCAGTCAAGCCGGAACAGCTGGGGGCTAGGGGAGGCTTTGGGTGCAGCTCGAGCGCTTCTCTTTTTCCCACCAGATCAGTGCAAGGACGATCCCCGTGTGAAGGCATGGACGCTAGCTTGGAAAGTCTGTTGAACTATGCTCACCAATGCCACGCTCCCGCGAGTTCTGCACCAACCATCGATGCCGGCACCACCGTCCCTGCACCGGCGCCGCCGAAGGAAGTGCGTCCCGAAGATCCTCATGGCAAGAGCCCATGGAGTCTCTCCACGAAGGCACTGGTCAGAGCTCCAATCCCCGGCGGCGCTCCCGGGAAGAAATGGAGGGTCGGGAGGGCCCGCACCTCCGAACCTGCTGCACACCGTACCCGGCGACCGTCCTCGACCTCTATCGCCTGGAACAAGAAATGGGGGAGACCCTGCGTCATTACATCTGGAGGTTCCGAGGCATCGTTGACCGCATTCCCCCGGCTGATCTCCGAGAAGTCTCCGTAATCGCTGTCTTCCACGTTAACGTCCGCAACCTGAAGATGTGCGAGAAATTGAGCCTCCACGCTGTGGACAAATTGGAGGACCTGTGGAACATGGCTGACCGATGTGCCAGGGAAGAAGAAGCTCTCAATCTTCCTCCCTACCAGGCTCGCTGAAACGAGTCACTGCAAGATGTACCCGGAAGAATCCAATTACCAATCCAAGAACTCATGTGATCAATAAAAGATAAGTGCTCCTTGAGCAAGTCCTCTCTGTGACAAGATATCTATTTCACGGGTATAAAACATGTGTAAAAAATCGGGAACGTGGCTCGACCGTCGAGCGAGCACTCATGGGGTAGCGACTCTCCCGGGGTAAAAAGCGGTGCGAGACCTGATACCTCCCGGGGACGTGCGTGCCAACAGAGTGAGCGGCCTTCTGGGAATCGGTAGGGCTTGTGAGCATATTCCAGATCGGTCAGGGCCTCACAGGTAAGCTTACATCCCCGAAGGATCCCTCAGAAAGACGTGGAGACAGTAAAAACATGCTAAGCTCAGTAAAAATACTCGCAAAGTAGAGTAGCAAAGCAAGTTCTAGCATATTACATCCAAGTTTTGGAGTCAAAGCATGAAATCTGACTCAGAGTTTTATTACATTTGGGGCACGAGGTGCTCGAATGTCTTGCAGGAAACCTAGCGGCGCGGGAACATCTTCGTGGCAATTGCGGTCGCGGGAGCGTTCACCGCCTGGCGGGAGTCCTCGGAAGGGGATGATGCCGCGAAATTCGGCATGACGGCACCCGGGTTGGCCTCCCGGAACGACGCCATCACTGAAGTTGCTGTCAGCTTACTCGCCTCATGCTTGTCGCAAACTAGCTGGCGGGCCATCTTGTTCTTGAAGGATCGAACATCGGCAGCAACCTTCGCAATGAACTTTGCGACAGGGGGCAAGCTCTGGCAGTTCGGCTCCAACTCTGGAAGTGCAGTGCCCAGTTTCAGCCGCTCTACCCGGAGCGTAGCTTCTTGGCAGGCCTCCGCAATCTTGGCAAGACCTTCCTGGTTGGAGCGGCGAAGCTCCGACAGTTCAGTTGACGCCTGGGAGTTGGCCTGGGCCAGCTCCTGGTTGTTCTCTTTCAGCATCGCAAGCTCGTCACTCCACGTCTTGAGAGACTCTCCGAGCTCAGATATCTTCCGGCCATCTTTCTCGTCCTGCTGCTGCAAAGCACGGACGGACTCTTGCTCCTGGTGGAGGGACTTCTTGATATCCTCGATTATCTGGTTGTTTTCCTCCTCATTATGCTGGCGGCTCTTGATCTCTTTGTCCTTGGCCTCAAGCGCCTCCCGGTGGAGGTCAGCGGCTTCTCTCAAACGCCGTTCCGTGTCCTGCTCCCGCTGCAGCTTCTGGCTTTCCAAGGATTTGGTCTTCTCAGCCAGCTCGCCCTCCCGGGACGCCAATTGCAGTTCCTTCTCCGCCAAAACCCGCTCGCGTCGGTTGTACTCAGCTTTCCGCTCGGCACCTTTCTGCCCAAGGGCCTCACGCAGGCTGGAGACTTGAACCGCGAGGCTGTTGAGTTTACCCATTCCCCTTTGGATCAGATCTTCGGCTTTTCCAATCACCTCCACGATGGCCGCCTCGCGACCTCTGAACTCCTCTTCCAACTAGCGCATCCCGCAGAGAATGGCGTCCATGGCATTCTCTCCACTGATAATGATCTGGGGAGCCAACTCTGACGAACTCCCCGGGGCACTGGCAGCTTTCGAGCGCTTGGCAGCAAGGTCCTCCTTGATCCTCGTCAACTCGGCGATTTCTTCACTGGCTCCAGAATCCGTGGAGAAATTGGTGAACATCCTCAGAACCTGCCCGGTCATCAGCGAGCTCTCCAGAAAGTCAAGGAAGACCTCGGTACCCGGCGCGTCACTGCGACTTTGGCCAGGAGCAGGAGTCATAGTCTGGGTCCCAGCTGCGCGAGAGCTGGGCGCGCCTTTGGACACCTCTTGGCCATCCGAAGGAGTAAAGGACACTAGTACAGAACGACACATCGGATACCCCTCTATGGAAACGGCAGGCGTTAGGCGACGGAGAATCGCGCTTTCCGCGTGGCCAGTGCGTACAAACCTAACCTGGGCCGTGGCTGGCCCGTCAACATAGGTAACGGAGAAAGTATTAACTCCGTTACCCATAGTATTGGCAACGGTCTTAATTCTGGCTCCGTTTCCGATATGTGCCTCTATAGCAACGGAGACTTTTGTGTGTCCGTGTGCAATGTGGACACGTTCCATCTTCTTGGAATTCGATGCGAGCGGAGTAACTGCTATGGCGTAGTGGCGTAGTGACGCCGCGGCACCGCCCACTACTTCTTAAAAACCCACGATCTCCCTGCTATCTCAGTACGCCACTTCGCCGCAGCCATGGATACTCCTAGCAACTCCTCGGGCGTTCGCCGCAGCAGTTTTCCGCTTTCGCTGAATTGGAACCGCGTCGTCGTGCCGGAGGCCATCGCGCAGAGGCACTGGCAATATAGGAGGCCAGTGCCCTGGTCAAATGTTAGCCTCCCCACTGGCTGGCGCGTCAACCACAGGAGGGTGCCTATGCCGCCGGAAGAGGACGCGGGATCCTCGGGCGCCCGCGACCGCAGCCGCTCGCCGCGGCGGAGAGACGCTCGTCCGCGGTCGCCTGGATGGAACCGCGTCATCGTCGGGCAGGCCGTCACGGAGCGGCACTGGCAATATAGGAGGCCAGTGCCATGGTGAAAGGTTCGGCTACCCGGTGGCTGGCACCTCAACCGCGCGTCGGTGCCTATGCCGCCGGAAAGATTTGAGCTGCTTCAGAGCCGCCGGCTCCTCCTCCCGCCGGAGCTGCGCGACGATCCTACCTACGACGACGACGAGATGTGGGAGGGGCGCACGGGCGGCGATGACATCGTCGGCGAGGAGCCGCGCGACGACACGGACGACTACGCGGCTCTCCTCGCATACGAGCAGGAGAAGGCGGAGGCCGAGGAGTAGTTATAGTTATTTATTTTTATGTTCTTCAACTTCAATACAAGTAGAGATCAGTATAAGCCCAGTGTGTCAGTGAAAAAATCAAAGGAAACGGTTGTTTATACCCTCCGTTTCTGATGTTCTACCTATAAATGCGCCCTTCACACAACCCTAAACTCTATCGCTCACTCTCAGCCTCACTCTCAAAGTGTGGCGGCGCCTCCACGCAGCACCAGATCTTAGCTCCACCGTGGCGGCGCGCATCTCCCTCCCTCCGACCGTGGCGGCGCGCATCTCCCTCCCTCCGACCGTGGCGGCGCGCATCTTCCTCTCCTCCGACCGTGGCGGCGCGCATCTCTGTAACATCCCAAGATTTTCAAAAAGTTGAAAAATCAGAAAAATTTAAAACTTTTAAAAACTATTAAATATTTTGCTTTAAAAGAAAATTCATGCATGCATTCATCATCATATAGCTTTGTTTGCATTTTGATATTTCAAAAGTGGGAATAATAATTCCACTTGAAAACCTATTTAAGAAAATATATTAGAAGGATTATCTATGTCCAATATATTATTTTGAAGTATTGTGGTTACTTCTTTAGGATAAATGGTTGGTTGTGAATTGTTTATATGAATGGGAAGTTATTCTATTACTTACCTATTCTCTATTTTTAAGATTAATAGTTTTGTTTTTGAAAGAAAATATTTATTTGGATTTTAATTTGAGTTTGAATTCATTTTGAATTATCAAATTCTTTTATAAACAAAATGACTTTGTGAAAATTTATCTCAGAGGTATATGGAATCTTATTACTCATATTTTGTTTTGGATTTTAAATATAAAGTTCAAAAGGAATTTATAAAATCCTATTTATAAAATTTAGCATAAAGGTCTAATTAAACCTTTATGCAATATTTGTATTTTCAATTTTGAAATGTAAGTTTAAAATGGCTATTTTCAAATATTTACATTTGTGGTATTTTAATTGTTTTATTAAGCCACAAATGATTTTTATTTAAAACTCTATTTTAAAATTGACATAGATGGTCAATTAAGCAATTATGCAATATTTCAAATTTGTATTTTTGAAATGTTTGAAAAAGTGTATTTGAAAGTTCTAACGGACAGGTATTGTTTTTACAAATTTTTAAAATTTGGTTTGAGGTCATTTGGACTTTTAAATCAAAAGTTATGAAGAAAACAGTAAAAAGATTAAAGAAAAATGTTTTAGCCAAAAAAATAGTCGACCGAGGCAGTTGGGCCGAAACCCAGACCAGCTCGGGCGCGCGCACAAGCAGCCAGCCCATATTCTTTTTTTTCTCTGTCCTTTTCTTTTCTTTTTCTGTTGGGCCGAATCTTGACCCAGCAAAACCGAGCCAGCCCCAGGTTCGAACCCGATGGAAACTCCAGCAAATTTTCGGTTTTCTAGATCCTTTCCACTTAAACGCAAATATCTTAACAAATATAACTCCAAATCCGGATCCGCTTGATCCTACGCGTTCATAACTTCGAGCCCAATCTTTTCCACCGACCCTTGGCCTATATAAATGTGGGGGACCCCGGACTAGCTGTCCGAAATACCCGATTATGCTTAACACAACGATCCCGTGATCAGTCTGTCGTTGCACATAATCCGAACTGAATATCAAAGTTTACATCCAATACCGAGTTTAAAGTCTTACAACCATGGCTATGCTGGCCTAATTATACAAAGGTGCCTTCAAGGGCCAATCATCTTTATTCAGCGGAAGCTACGATAGTAGGGCTAATCCAACCTAACAACACCGACAGGCAGCTGGCTTATGAAGATCTTAGTTCGCATAGACGTCGCCGAACTCCTCTTCAACGTAGGGCTCCTCGAAATCTGGCTAAGACAATAGCCAGGGACGAAACCAATATGAGTACATTTGAATGTACTCGCAAACTACCCCAACTAGAGTAAGCACTAGTTTTAGTTTGTAAACTTTTACTTAGCTTTGAAACGACTTAAAAGAAAGCCTTTTCTAAAAAGGGGAAGAAGAAATTTTTATAACCATCCTTTCAGAAGACATCATTTTAGCTGTTTCCCCGAAACTTATCCGGTATCCAACCACATTCCAATCATGGTTCCCAAACCCATCACAACCTCGTACCAACTCATTGGTACAGGTATGCAACCTTTTTCTACTTCATTTTCCTTTCAAAACTCAATATTTTATAAAATTTGCACATGGTCTTAAAACAGCCTCCCAACTGTCCATATCCGAGGACTCGGCTATTCGAATAGTTTTACCCTCTGCAGAGGTAGCACGCTTTTCCCACACCCATCCGGTCACTCATCGTGTCAGCCACGTCCCGCCATACCAGAGGTATGCGAAGTTGAGTTCCCGGCCATAGTCTGTCCTTTGCTCATGCTAGTATAGGACCCTGCCTTTACGACACTTTCCATCGACACTCAAATCCTCAGAAACTAAGTGTGAGGACTCGTAGTTCTGTCCGGCGGACCCAAGGGAGCCCTTCAATCCTCTTCCTCCGACATGTTCATACCGGCTTCCGGTAGACTTCAATGAAGAGGACCCAGGTCAGGGGGTAGGTCACCAAACCATCCCCTCATGGAACGAGGTCATCCTCGTTGTTGAGGCATCCAGTACTAACACGAGCAAATTATATGATTACGCCCGTGCCCATATGTGGGTAAATGTGGTCGCACCGGTTATTGGTTGGTCGCCATAGTGTTAGGACACAATGTGCACTTTTCCAAAACAACACCACCATTCTCCAACTTAATACCGACCTTTCGGCATTTCACCTTCATCCAAGTACCTCCAAAGGAGTTTTGAGAAACATTGTTTTTCCCAACTTATAGTTTTAAATAACTACTTTATACTTCTACATAAGGTGGCAAAAATAGTTTTTAGGTATTTTGCAAAGGGATTTTTCTAAAATCATTGATTCCTTGGGAATAACTCTGGAGACTAAAATAGATGTATATAAATGCAAGCTCAGTGAAGTGGCTTGCCTTGTTCAACACAGTGGTACTGGTCCTGATCTTCGGGTTCAGCGAAACCTCCTTCTTCGATAAATCCGTCAATGGTATCGTCTAAACGTTAAACAAGCAAAACAAACAATCACTACACTAGTTCAATATCATCACATCATTACAATCACAAATGCTACAATTAGCTACTGCACACATCAAGCAACACAAGGTGGTTTTAATTTAATTGAATTAAACTTTATTTAATTGCTTTCAAACTAAGGCAGAATCTAGTGGTACACCATTTAATTCACCATTTAATCTATGTTGGTCACAAAAATTCAAACTAAATTTCTATGGATAGCTACTGATGTGTAGAAGATCACCCAATTGGATTGGGGTCATTTGGAGTTACCAAACTCCCTACACATTTGTTTTAGTTCAGAAGGTTTTCAAACAAGTTTTAGCTACCAAACAAATTAGGTTGCTCCAAAAATTAAATCCTTTTAGGGGCAACTAACTTTGGCTACAAGTGATCTAAAAAATTAGTTTGAGTTTAATTGGACCTACTATTAAATCACACTAATTGGTTTAGTGCAGAAGGGTGCACTGAAATTCAACCAAAGGCTAAGGAGTTTACACTACTCAATTAATTCTACCAAAATTTGGGGAGCTAAAGGATCCTAATACAAAGCTACCAAAATTGGTTTCAAGTTATTTGGATTTATATAACTCCAGAAACAAATGGTTTAGTGTTTTAAACCTTCTGGAGCATTTTTATTAATACATTTTTATTATTTATTTAAATGAGATGAGACCACTTTGGTGAGTTAAAGAATTTTATAAGCTTTCCAGAACAGTTGAGTTTGATTTATTTGGATTCCTAGAACTCGAGTTGTTGAATTTCAAAACTAGGTCCAGTACTGAATTCAGAGAAGTTTGAAATTCGAAAATACTGGATAAAGGTGAGATCCCTGACGGGTGGGGTCCACTCGTCAGCGACTCAGTGGAAAACGTTCGCGCGCGGTTTAAGTTTAAAACGCTGACGGGTGGGGTCCACCAGTCAGTGTCTAATCTAAACGAAAGGGTAAGTTGTCGTTGGATCTAGATCCAACGGCTCACAGAGGTCGCGAACGGCGACGACCATCAACAGGCGACGCCGCCGCGCCGGCGACGGTGACGAGCATGGATAGCTCACCTAGGGGCCTCGGGTGGTGACGGAGATGGCGGGAATCGACGGCGGAGGGAGTGGGGAAGCTCTGGGACAAGTTGCGCGTGCTGGGACGGCTCCAATCGACGGCGGCGTGATCAGCTCCTCCTCCGCGGCCGTGGTTCAACTCCGGTGACTCCTCCGCGGCGCTGCTGTGCACAAAACACGGGAAAATCGCGGCAGGTGAGCTAAGGTTCAATGGAGATGTGAATAGGGTGCAAAGGAAAGAGGGGGAGAGAGTGGCACGGCTCGGCCGTGACCGTCGCCCACCTTCTGCTCCGGCGATGTGCAGAGCACGGGTAAGGGCAGCAGCGCTTCCGCGGCTGCGAATCCGCCCTCCTGGCGATGCACTGGGGTGAGTGGAGTGGTGTGATGGCCGTGAGGGAGTGTGGAGAAATGGCGAGGCTCGGGTGGCCTTTTATGGGCGAGCTCGGGCTCGTCGGGGACGCAGGGCAGGAATGGGGCTGGGGAGTGGGAGAGTGCGGCATTGGTGGCGCTTCTGTGTGAGTACGGAGTGGTGCGGTGGCAAGCGGGGAGAGGGTGCGGCGGTGTTGCTCGCTGACCCTGGCAGGGGTGGCGTCGCGAGCGCGCTCTGGCCGTGGCGTGGCGAGGGTGCACGCAAGGGGTGAGGGTGCTCTGCGGCGCTCGGGTCACTTCGAGCAGGGGCAGAGGGGAGAGGTGGTGTGTCGGGCAGAGCGTGGCGTCGCATCGCTGCCTCCTCTGCTTCCTCCACAGAGTGACCACGGACGGCAGCGCGTGGCGTCGCGTCGCGGACGGTGGGCACGCCAGCGAGCTCGGCAGCGCTTGAGTCACGTCGACCAGAGGCAGAGGGAAGAGGGTGGTGTGGCGGGCACGGCGCGGCGTCGCCTCTGCGTCGCGTCCTTGCTCACCACGGAGACGACCCGTGCGGCAGTGCGCCACGGGCGGCATCGGCGTGGCGCACGCCACACTCCACCTCCGGGTCCACGAGCTCGTTTCCCTCGCAATCATTCACGTGTGAGAGGTGAGGAAGGGGTGGAAGCAACTGGAGTAATCGATTTCACCGAATCGAGTTCGAATTTTGGATTGGATTTTCGGTTTAGGGAAGAACACAGTGTGATCAACAAGTGTTCGACGAAATTCCAGAACCAAATTCAAATTTGAATTTTCTGAAATTCTTTCCATGGTTTGCTTCAAAATAATTTGTCAAGGTTTGTGGTACCACTGGGGTATTTATTTTGGAAGTGTAGCTTGGTGATTGTGATGATTTCCAAAGTTAAAGAAACATTTGGAATTTTGAAAATAGAATTTAGGATATTTGAAATAAAGAAGGAGAGGAAAGTGTTAAGGGTGAAAATGAGAGGGTTCACTTCTCTCCACTGAATTTTTGGTTTGGAATTTTTTTTTTTTTTTGAATCCACACTTGTGGTTTTAGTGTGACACTTGTCACATTAGTTTTATTGTTTCTATTATTTGTTTGATTTCTTTTCTTTTTCTTTTCTCCAGGTTTTTATTTATTTTTGTTTTAGCAAACAAACCAACACAAGCAAGCAAAAACAACAAACACACAAAAATAACAAAAGTTTTTGTTGGCCCACAAATTTGACTAATAAAGCTGGGTTACAATTTTGGGATGTTACAATAAACCCCTGTAGCCGCCGGCATCTCTCTTTCCCTTTTCGTTCCACCGAAACCCTAATCAGCGAAATCATATTTCGTTGATCTACCAACCAAAACGATCCCGAATCGCACCGAAGTCTGAAGCAACGTTGAAGATCTCCTCAATACCTTTCCATCCCGAGAAAGACTCAACTCTTTTCATCAACCGTGGAGAGAGAATTTCGACTCACAATATTCAGATCTGAAGTCGTATTTCTTAGATCTCTTCGCGCTCGGTTCTTCAAATCGAAATTCCTTTGGTGAGAAGTCAGATCTAACCCTTACCTACAACTTTGCTATTGCACTCTTTTGGTTTTGACGTACGAAATTCTCTGTACAAATCAGATTACTTTTGACGATTTTCGGAGGAGAAAACAATCTCAAATCTTCGGGCCGTAGTTACGAAAGTTGTTCCCCTGATCAAGACCTTTCTTTTGCCCCAAGCCTCACCTCTTTTGGACAAGCGAGCTAGGAGATATTCGAGTTTCAAGTTTCGGATCAGAAAGGTAATTTGCGTTTTGTGACCAATCTATTAATCCACGTATGTTATAATTATGATAGTTAGAAAGAGCACGTAATTCTCTACAACTTTCGTTAAGATTGTTTTTCCATGCGAGCAACTTTATTTTTGGTCAAAATTCGTAGTCAACCGTGAAGTCAGCGCCCAGTCAGCGCTTCGTCATCGCCACGTCAGCGGTCAGAGTCAACAGTCAACCGAAGACCGGCAGTTTTGCAGAAAAACCCTAGATCTTAGATCTATCACTACTTTTTATTGGTTTGGCCAAATTTTACAAATAAAATATTTTTGGAAAGCTTATGACACGTAGAAACTTTTGGTATAGTTAAATTTATGTTTTGACAAATTCAAGTTGGTTCAAATTTTAAATTTGTTTGTTTAATTAAATTTGACTTAACTTGAGTTTTAAAAACTATTTTTGGGCAAATCCAATTGCTTTAACTTTGTTTAATTAATACTTGGCCGTAGGAATATTCTACCAATTTTGTAAAAGTATTTTCCACGATTTTTATAATTAATATTGATTAAATGCCTCTTAGGTGTTATTTTAATTCTTTTAATTTGATTAAAAATTATTTTCTTCGTATATTCGAGTTATAAAATAACTTAGTATACTTAGAAATATTTTTCCTCTCCAAACAAAGTAATTCTCTTCCTTAGAAAATATTTGATAAAATTTTGACAACACTTTTCCTTAGAAAATTTTCAATATCTTTTCAATACTAAATATTTTCCTTAGAAAAATTTAGCATACTGAAAACTTATTTTGTTTCCCTTAGGAAATGTTCTAAGTACTTGCTACCACAAAAGTTTTTCCTTAGAAAAATTATCAACTTATGCTTTGCATACGTTCCTTAGAAAATCTGGCACCTCTTATTTTGTTAACTTTGCCTTAGAAATTATTCTTGACTTATTGTTTGACCCTTGGTCCTTAGTTATTTTGGACCATCTTTCATTGCTTGCATTCCTTAGAATAATTTCATGGCATGGCATGCATTCCAGTCCTTAGAAATAATTTGCACTTCTTACATGGCATTCCTCCTTAGAAATTTTGAGGTGATGCATGTTAGCCCTCCTAGCCAAATTCTACTAAGTTAGAATTAGTGGGAGCCATGAAGGACCAATGAGGGACTTATCAAGAAAACAAGACTCCAGAAGCATCTCCAAGAAGAAAAAGTACTTAGAAGAAATCAAGAGGAAGTTCATAAAGACCAACCACCCTACCTTTTCTAAGTATTTCCTTCCTTCTCTCTTTTCTTCCTTCTTCTATTAGACTTCATGGTGGCTAAGTTACATTCAAGACCAACCCTGGTGATACCAAGATCAACAAGTCTGCAGAACCATCAAGTCTACAATTTTCAATGAAGTCAACACATCAAGGAGAAAACTACAAAGGAAGTACGGAGAAGATTCTTGGAAAACCAACTACTTCTTTCTTTCTGTCTTCTCTTTCTTTCTAATTTTGTCTCACCTTGGACATACTCCAAGTCCTTGGTGTTTAAGACTAAGTTCCTAGAGTGCTAATTGAAGACCATTGAAGATCAATGAAGCTACAAAGGAGTTGAAGATTATTTGAGGACCAAAGTTGTGAAAACTTAGAATAACCTTACAACTTTTCAAGTTGTTTTATCAAGTTTACTTTAGGCTCAACCTGGACCTTGCCTTAGCTAATGGGATATTGTTATTTATGTCTTTCCCTTATTTTGTTTACATGTCTTTCATACCATAATTATTGTGTCATCCTGCATCTCATGCATATCATATTTTCTAAGTGTTGCATTTATGATTGTGTGTTTATTTGTGATTTATTTGATGTATTAGAAATTCCGGAGAGAGATGAAGGTTGTTACAACTGCTACTACTGCACTCCCTATTGCCAAGGCAAGTGGCACACCCCTCATGAAATTTCCTAAGTATTTTTATATGCATTATTTAGTGTATTTCTTTATATGCATGTGTTGGATAGTATTATTGCTAGATGCTAAACCCACCATACCTTTACACTATGTCTAGAACCCCTGTGATAACTTAGTAGATTATTTGATGCTATGCAAATGTGTTTTCTTTAAAGTTTAATTATACTAAGTAATTTATCACCTGGGTGGACTTGGTTTTGAAAAGATGATGGAAAGGTTGAGTGTCATCTCTTAGGGGTGACCTCTAAGGGATGGTCACTTGTGGTTGCCACCCAGGGTATTAAAGGGACCAATGTTTTGTCTAAGTGAAGTTGTTACCGTGCAACCATTAGTCATATGGGCTCTGACTTGATGGATTAAGTTGCGTGGACTCATCCCGTCTTGACAGGTGGTGGTAGATGGTTAGAATGGGAACGGGTCAAGGCGGCATGGGATGAGGAAAGGCTTCTGAAAAATCTTGTCTCAACTCTCTCCTTTTCCTTAGCACAATTTGAGTGCTTGAGGATAGTTTGGGTTTGTTGGGTCTAATGGTGAAAGTGCACAACCTCTGCAGAGTTAAAAACTAAGTACTTAGCCGTGTCCCCGGTTACGGACAATTCAAGCAGCTGATCAAGGATGTCAACGGAGGCTCCCAACATCTCAATTTCTTAAGTAAAATTTTGATGGGTGAACAAGGGTAGACGAGACTATGGATTTCATGCCATATTGTCTCAAACATTTGAAGAAAATGTTTTACAAAGAGTTAGGCAAAATTGGCTTTTATGCAAAACAGCCTTGAACTCCACCAGCCAAATATGCATATAGGCTATAGAGTTATTTCATTAAGTGTCCACATAGTGTCACTTGCCAGATCCATTTTTAATGGTATCTGACCCACTCTGTTGCAAAATTTTATTTGTTGCAGAATGTTCTGACGACGAGTGAGTTTCGTTAAGGGTTTCGAGTCTGCAACCAACATGTTTTCGCCTGTGGCACATGATGATGATGGAGACTCCATGAAGAATAATTTTCCGCTGCTTTACTCTTTCAAAGCTAGCTTCGTGCTATGCAATTTGTAATGAATATTTTCCTAAGTACTAGATCCGCGTGTAATAATTGATACAATGTTGTGATATTTCATCTTATACTGTGTGTGCAAATAAATCGGTCCAGGGGTTTGCACTATACACAGATACCTTGCCAATTTCTAAGTGCAGGTACGCTACAGATGGTATCAGAGCACTGTGTTGCCTGTAGATTCGAGACCCTAGACATGGATAGAAATAGGTTTGACCATATGATTAAAATCTATTTTTATTCAGGTTACTAAAAACAAAACTTTTCATTTTATCCTTTCTAGTACTCTCATCTACTATCAACCTTCTAGAAAATTCTTATCTTATTCTAGATGACCTACCTCCTTGTATCCATGAAGACATGTTTGGTGATGACCAAGAGTAAGTTTGATACTTCATGGAGAAATGCTACGACTCAACATGAAGCACTACCTGCATGGAAGATCATTGAAGAAATCAGATTATGAGCTCAAGCACTTAGAAGATTTTGATGAAAGCTGAAGAAGAACTTGAAGCACCCAAGATGGAGATAGACTAGAAACTACCACCTTATTAGAACAACGACATCATGTTAGGGTATTGATCATACTAACTTAGGTTGTATGCCAATACTAGATTGTTTTCTGTGTTTGAACCTTGTGGTTTTGTTGGTTAGATGTTGTTTGTAAGATGTTTTGTCTTGATCTGCTGTGTTGGGTAGGATTCTTCCTTAGCATCTTTCTATCTTTACTCATCTATGCTAAACCCAAATAGATGCCTCGCCAAAGCACCAACGATGATGAGATGAAAAATGCAATTCAACTGTTAGAAGCTCGGAATCAGTTGATGCAACTCATGGCCCAGAATCAAGTCAACAACCACAACAAAAAGATACCCCAGGGAATGCAACAACTGTTGGACAACCAAACCCACATTATGCAGATGATGTGTCACAACATGGCCAACAATAAGGTCAACTCACCACAGATTGACATTGGTAACAAGGAGTTCAAAGGAAGTACTTTGACAAAACCTCATGTCTGCAAAACATGTGGAGAAATAGGACACACATCCAAGAGATGTCTTGATGAGTGGCCTCTCGGTGTTACAAGATATGCAACTAAGGAATGCCCCACAATCCTAGTCACTTGCTTTCTGTGTGAAGCAACAAATCATGTCCCATCCCAATGTCAACTCTACCCCTTAGTACAAGAAGGCAGTCTGCAAGTCAAAAGGAAAATACAGCAAATGCTCCAGAAGCCCGAGGGAGTACAAGGACAGAAGAAGGAACTCAGAACTCACCCTCACACTTCGAAAGTCACCACCAAATATTGTTACTCATGTGAAGAGGAAGGTCACAAGCATCTTGATCAAAATGGTGGATTCAAGGGAAGCAATGGAGATCACAAGGGAAATGGACTTGTTGGCCATAACTATAACAATGGACAACACCGTCCAAATCCTGAATACAGAGATATCAGCCAGGTGCTATGCTATAAATGCAAGAACAAGGGTCATTACGCCAATGAGTGCCCAGCAAAGAAGAAGGCCTAAGAAGCTGCCTAGTCAAATCCTTTTTATAAAGGATATATGAACCACATCAATATGGAAGAAGTGAAAGGTACGTTCGGAATAAGTTTTCACTTCACAAGTTTCTTTTTCACTGCCCTCGAAAATTCTTTTAAGGGTGGTAGCCATACAGTCACAAACCTTTTGCTAGCCTTCCCGAATCTCGGGGACGAGATTCCTTTTAAGGGTGGTAGTCTGTAACATCCCAAGTTTTTCAAAAAGTTGAATAATCAGAAAAATTTAAAACTTTTAAAAACTATTAAATATTTTGCTTTAAAAAGAAAATTCATGCATGCATTCATCATCATATAGCTTTGTTTGCATTTTGATATTTCAAAAGTGGGAATAATAATTCCACTTGAAAACCTATTTAAGAAAATATATTAGAAGGACTATCTATGTCCAATATATTATTTTGAAGTATTGTGGTTACTTCTTTAGGATAAATGGTTGGTTGTGAATTGTTTATATGAATGGGAAGTTATTCTATTACTTACCTATTCTCTATTTTTAAGATTAATAGTTTTGTTTTTGAAAGAAAATATTTATTTGGATTTTAATTTGAGATTGAATTCATTTTGAATTATCAAATTCTTTTATAAACAAAATGACTTTGTGAAAATTTATCTCGGAGGTATATGGAATCTTATTACTCATATTTTGTTTTGGATTTTAAATATAAAGTTCAAAAGGAATTTATAAAATCCTATTTATAAAATTTAGCATAAAGGTCTAATTAAACCTTTATGCAATATTTGTATTTTCAATTTTGAAATGTAAGTTTAAAATACCTATTTTCAAATATTTACATTTGTGGTATTTTAATTGTTTTATTAAGCCACAAATGATTTTTATTTAAAACTCTATTTTAAAATTGACATAGATGGTCAATTAAGCAATTATGCAATATTTCAAATTTGTATTTTTGAAATGTTTGAAAAAGTGTATTTGAAAGTTCTAACGGACAGGTATTGTTTTTACAAATTTTTAAAATTTGGTTTGAGGTCATTTGGACTTTTAAATCAAAAGTTATGAAGAAAACAGTAAAAAGATTAAAGAAAAATGTTTTAGCCAAAAAAATAGTCGACCGAGGCAGTTGGACCGAAACCCAGACCAGCTCGGGCGCGCGCACAAGCAGCCAGCCCATATTCTTTTTTTTCTCTGTCCTTTTCTTTTCTTTTTCTGTTGGGCCGAATCTTGACCCAGCAAAACCGAGCCAGCCCCAGGTTCGAACCCGATGGAAACTCCAGCAAATTTTCGGTTTTCTAGATCCTTTCCACTTAAACGCAAATATCTTAAAAAATATAACTCCAAATCCGGATCCGCTTGATCCTACGCGTTCATAACTTCGAGCCCAATCTTTTCCACCGACCCTTGGCCTATATAAACCCCTGTAGCCGCCGGCATCTCTCTTCCCCTTTTCGTTCCACCGAAACCCTAATCAGCGAAATCATATTTCGTTGATCTACCAACCAAAACGATCCCGAATCGCACCGGAGTCTGAAGCAATGTTGAAGATCTCCTCAATACCTTTCCATCCCGGGAAGCCTCAACTCTTTTCATCAACCGTGGAGAGAGAATTTCGACTCACAATATTCAGATCTGAAGTCGTATTTCTTAGATCTCTTCGCGCTCGGTTCTTCAAATCGAAATTCCTTTGGTGAGAAGTCAGATCTAACCCTTACCTACAACTTTGCTATTGCACTCTTTTGGTTTTGACGTACGGAATTCTCTGTACAAATCAGATTGCTTTTGACGATTTTCGGAGGAGAAAACAATCTCAAATCTTCGGGCCGTAGTTACGAAAGTTGTTCCCCTGATCAAGACCTTTCTTTTGCGAGATATTCGAGTTTCAAGTTTCGGATCAGAAAGGTAATTTGCGTTTTGTGACCAATCTATTAATCCACGTATGTTATAATTATGATAGTTAGAAAGAGCACGTAATTCTCTACAACTTTCGTTAAGATTGTTTTTTCATCCGAGCAACTTTATTTTTGGTCAAAATTCGTAGTCAACCGTGAAGTCAGCGCCCAGTCAGCGCTTCGTCATCGCCACGTCAGCGGTCAGAGTCAACAGTCAACCGAAGACCGGCAGTTTTGCAGAAAAACCCTAGATCTTAGATCTATCACTACTTTTTATTGGTTTGGCCAAATTTTACAAATAAAATATTTTTGGAAAGCTTATGACACGTAGAAACTTTTGGTATAGTTAAATTTATGTTTTGACAAATTCAAGTTGGTTCAAATTTTAAATTTGTTTGATTAAGTAAATTTGACTTAACTTGAGTTTTAAAAACTATTTTTGGGAAAATCCAATTGCTTTAACTTTGTTTAATTAATACTTGGCCGTAGGAATATTCTACCAATTTTGTAAAAGTATTTTCTACGATTTTTATAATTAATATTGATTAAATGCCTTTTAGGTGTTATTTTAATTATTTTAATTTGATTAAAAATTATTTTCTTCGTATATTCGAGTTATAAAATAACTTAGTATACTTAGAAATATTTTTCCTCTCCAAACAAAGTAATTCTCTTCCTTAGAAAATATTTGATAAAATTTTGACAACACTTTTCCTTAGAAAATTTTCAATATCTTTTCAATACTAAATATTTTTCTTAGAAAAATTTAGCATACTGAAAACTTATTTTGTTTCCCTTAGGAAATGTTCTAAGTACTTGCTACCACAAAAGTTTGTCCTTAGAAAAATTATCAACTTATGCTTTGCATACGTTCCTTAGAAAATCTGGCACCTCTTATTTTGTTAACTTTGCCTTAGAAATTATTCTTGACTTATTGTTTGACCCTTGGTCCTTAGTTATTTTGGACCATCTTTCATTGCTTGCATTCCTTAGAATAATTTCATGGCATGGCATGCATTCCAGTCCTTAGAAATAACTAGCAAAATGCCCGTGCGTTGCAACGGGTATAAAATGTAATGGTAAATATACGATCATATGTAAAAGATTTGCATATTTTTTTTATTTACTTGCAGAGTGTCTGTGTGTTGACATTCACCTATGTGTTTGTAATCCTGTATTTTTTTCTTTTCCCAGTTTTCAGTTTTGTGTTTTAAAGGAAAATCGAAAAGATTAGTCTGTTTACGGCTAATAATGGCTCTGATGAAAACTACCGTGAAACTGCCAGATACACATTATTTCCCTTTCCATTTTCAGCCTTTCGGGTGTACAGCAGATGAGCATAATATTTTTTTCTTCAAAATTATGAGTTCTCATGTTTATGCAGGTGCGAAGAAGACAGCTAGCTGCTGAGACATGGCATGTGCTTTGCCTTCTAAAGCTAGACTCTGGAATGTAATTTATTTGCTACTTCAGTTAGTATTGGTAAACCAGAACACGGCAAGTGTGCTTCAAAACCATCTCATACATCAAGCTCTTGATCTAAGCACCGGCAGCAATCAAATTGATAGCTTTGACCAGTTCCAACAGTTGCTCGTCTAACTCGGGCCGTTCATTCAGCTCATACCCACCGATCATACAGTTCCATGTCACCAGACTCCTCACTGACATTGTCGCGAACATGCCTTCCGCGTAAGCAATGGCACCAGACTTGCAGTATATCTCTGTGTAGAATAGAGGTGCCCGACCTTGAAGTCTTGCTCCAGCCCGTGCTTGATCACATGGGCGTGGACCTCCGGCCCTTGCATCAACGCAAAATCAAGGCAGCAAGCGGCAACGGCAGGCATGGGGTAGAACGTTGCCGCCAATGCGCGGCGCGGCCCTCGTCGATGGAGCCTAGGCGGGCGCAACACTTGAGAAGGACGGGGAAGATGAAGTGGTCGGGGCACTCGCCGGCGGACAACATCGCGCGGTACGCGGTCTGTGCGGTGCTCAGGAGGACCGCATCAGCGAACTTCTGGATCAAGGCGCTGTGGAAGAACGCATCTCGGCTCCCGGCGGCCGCGAGGGCATCCAGCGCAGCGTGCAGGCGGCGGCGTGAAAAAGGGGGCCGGCAACATCCTGCTGGGGCTACTTCCTGCGGCCGCCGGCGTAGGATCCATGAACGACCCGGTCAACACCGCAGCCGGCGTGCTGCTCCAGCTAGACTCCGGCTCCGCCTCCTCCTCGTCGCACAGCCGCACCGGGAGGCTCCGGCACCCCGCCGGTAATCTCTCCTCCAGGATTGATGCGAGAATCAGGTTGTCGTGGATAAGGCCGAAAAGGCATGAGCAGCGTGAAACCTCCGTAGATTCTCTGCTCCTCCTAGGCGGCCAGCGGCGAGCCAAGATGGCCTGCGTTACGTGCTCGTGAAAGTCAATCCCGTCGCCGGAAGTCTGCCGCCGCCGCTCAGAGAGAAAAAAGGGGCGTGCTGCTCCAGCTAGACTCCGGCTCCGCCTCCTCCTCGTCGCACAGCCGCACCGGGAGGCTCCGGCACCCCGCCGGTAATCTCTCCTCCAGGATTGATGCGAGAATCAGGTTGTCGTGGATAAGGCCGAAAAGGCATGAGCAGCGTGAAACCTCCGTAGATTCTCTGCTCCTCCTAGGCGGCCAGCGGCGAGCCAAGGTGGCCTGCGTTACGTGCTCGTGAAAGTCAATCCCGTCGCCGGAAGTCTGCCGCCGCCGCTCAGAGAGAAAAAAGGGGAACGGGTGTAGGTAACTGTATAAGTCAGGGAGCGCGGGTTGATTTGCAAACAACTGAGGGGTGTAAATGCAAAAAGGGGCGACGTACCTACGGTCGTTTACTGGGATTATATAGTAGAGATTTGCACTTCTTACATGGCATTCCTCCTTAGAAATTTTGAGGTGATGCATGTTAGCCCTCCTAGCCAAATTCTACTAAGTTAGAATTAGTGGGAGCCATGAAGGACCAATGAAGGACTTATCAAGAAAACAAGACTCCAGAAGCATCTCCAAGAAGAAAAAGTACTTAGAAGAAATCAAGAGGAAGTTCATAAAGACCAACCACCCTACCTTTTCTAAGTATTTCCTTCCTTCTCTCTTTTCTTCCTTCTTCTATTAGACTTCATGGTGGCTAAGTTACATTCAAGACCAACCCTGGTGATACCAAGATCAACAAGTCTGCAGAACCATCAAGTCTACAATTTTCAATGAAGTCAACACATCAAGGAGAAAACTACAAAGGAAGTACGGAGAAGATTCTTGGAAGACCAACTACTTCTTTCTTTCTGTCTTCTCTTTCTTTCTAATTTTGTCTCACCTTGGACATACTACAAGTTCTTGGTGTTTAAGACTAAGTTCCTAGAGTGCTAATTGAAGACCATTGAAGATCAATGAAGCTACAAAGGAGTTGAAGATTATTTATGATTGTGTGTTTATTTGTGATTTATTTGATGTATTAGAAATTCCGGAGAGAGACGAAGGTTGTTACAACTGCTACTACTGCACTCCCTATTGCCTAGGCAAGTGGCACACCCCTCATGAAATTTCCTAAGTATTTTTATATGCATTATTTAGTGTATTTCTTTATATGCATGTGTTGGATAGTATTATTGCTAGATGCTAAACCCACCATACCTTTACACTATGTCTAGAACCCCTGTGATAACTTAGTAGATTATTTGATGCTATGCAAATGTGTTTTCTTTAAAGTTTAATTCTACTAAGTAATTTATCACCTGGGTGGACTTGGTTTTGAAAAGATGATGGAAAGGTTGAGTGTCATCTCTTAGGGGTGACCTCTAAGGGATGGTCACTTGTGGTTGCCACCCAGGGTATTAAAGGGACCAATGTTTTGTCTAAGTGAAGTTGTTACCGTGCAACCATTAGTCATATGGGCTCTGAATTGATGGATTAAGTTGCGTGGACTCGTCCCGTCTTGATAGGTGGTGGTAGATGGTTAGAATGGGAACGGGTCAAGGTGGCATGGGATGAGGAAAGGTTTCTGAAAAATCTTGTCTCAACTCTCTCCTTTTCCTTAGCACAATTTGAGTGCTTGAGGATAGTTTGGGTTTGTTGGGTCTAATGGTGAAAGTGCACAACCTCTGCAGAGTTAAAAATTAAGTACTTAGCCGTGTCCCCGGTTACGGACAATTCAAGCAGCTGATCAAGGATGTCAACGGAGGCTCCCAACATCTCAATTTCTTAAGTAAAATTTTGATGGGTGAACAAGGGTAGACGAGACTATGGATTTCATGCCATATTGTCTCAAACATTTGAAGAAAATGTTTTACAAAGAGTTAGGGAAAATTGGCTTTTATGCAAAACAGCCTTGAACTCCACCAGTCAAATATGCATATAGGCTATAGAGTTATTTCATTAAGTGTCCACATAGTGTCACTTGCCAGATCCATTTTTAATGGTATCTGACCCACTCTGTTGCAAAATTTTATTTGTTGCAGATTGTTCTGACGACGAGTGAGTTTCGTTAAGGGTTTCGAGTCTGCAACCAACATGTTTTCGCCTGTGGCACATGATGATGATGGAGACTCCATGAAGAATAATTTTCCGCTGCTTTACTCTTTCAAAGCTAGCTTCGTGCTATGCAATTTGTAATGAATATTTTCCTAAGTACTCATGGAGTCTCCATCCCTCCGCCACGGTCGGAGACTCCCTCCCTCCGACCGTGGCGGCGCGCATCTTCTTCTCCTCGGACCGTGTCGGCGCGCATCTTCCTCTCCTCCGACCGTGGCAGCGCGTACCCGTTCTTTGCTCCACCCGGGCAGATCTCGTCGCCTGATTTGTAGCTGGAGGGCGCATGGCGTGTCGATCCGAGGATGACGAGGACGACTATGTACTCCCGCCGCCAGATCCAAAGGTAATACATCTATTTGTGACCGGCCGTCGTGCCGACGAACTAGGGTTGTTGTCATTGTTCTGCTTAGGTTTTCTTCCATAGGACACTCATGAACAGAACTAGAACTAGGGTTGTAATACATCCGAGGACGATGAGGACGACCACTGGCGGATCCACCTTGAGCCAGCCGGGTGCACAGGACACCGGGAGAAGGAATTTTTCTTTGTAAATTAGCAATTTTTCATCACATATGCACCCCTAAAAATTGTTTTAAATGTATTGTGGCAACATGTGTGCATCTTGGTTCAATATGTTCTAGCTCCGCCACTGAGGACGACTACGTAGTGTCGCTCGAAAAGAACATAACTAGCACAAATCGGTAGTGTATGAAACTCATGGCTGACTTATCTCCTTTGCAAAACAGATGTACATTTCGGTGACACTGTATAAAAAGCTGGGTCCTTAGCCAAGGTGCACTTGTCGTCCGGCATAATTGTTGGTACACAACAACTATGCAATGGATTTGTAAGTTTGTTATTCTGTCTTATGCATCCTTTTGTGTTGTATGTCCTTTATGCTAGATGTATAGTGAGCTAACATGGAGTCATATATTCTCTCTTTGCATTTCAGTGACCACTTTACAAAAGAGGCACCTTCAGTACATCAGCACTCGCTTATTGCACTATGTGCAGAGCATGGTGCTGATCCGTTTAGCTCATTTAAATGAGCTAAATACATGGTCGGGGACAAAGCGGCGAGTTGATTATATTTTGGCGACACCGTCCAAGAAGAAGATTGAATTCATGAACTCTAACAGCAAGTCATGAAGATAAATTAATTTGGAAATGACAAGGATAAGTTTAGAGAGGCATGACATAGATAGATTTAGCTAGACACGTCAATGATAGATTTAGAGAGGCATGACATAGATAGATTTAGCTAGACATGTCAATGATATATTTAGAGAGGCATGACAATGAATATAAGTAATTGGTTGTCTTGTGATGCAATGTATCGGTGACATTTGTTATACCTTATGAATTAATGAATTTGTTAGCCTTTTTGTGCTTCTGCTGTGAAATTTTAAATGTCCAGTGCCAAATCTATTCCTGCTCTAGGCTTATGAAGAAACCTCAATGCAAACGAGCAGAAACAGAATCTCCGTTACTGATGTTCCGACACATCAGAAACGGAGGTTGTGCACAACCGTTGCCAAACCGATGCCTCATCAACGACGGTTCTTCGCCTCCGTTACCGATGAGGGCCTTCACATCAGTAACGGGATCGGGGACACGGACCCTTTTTCCGTTGCTGAAGGGGTTTTTGGCCCGTTTCTGATGTGTCGTTCTTTACTAGTGGGAGGGTGGTTTCTCTTGGCTGGCAACGCCCAGCAGGTCACCCGGGGAAAAGACATTTGCCACAGAAGCTTCCGGAAGCAAGAGAACGTCAGGTTTATTGGAGACTTGAAACAAGAGCGGCATAACCCATGAACCTGAGTATACCTGCTTGTTCCGGCGGGCTAGCGTCGGGACCTTCTCTAGGGTGGGCCAGGGAGGCCACAGTCGCGCTCCCCACCCCGCTCCCGCGACGACCGTCAACTTCTGCCATTGGGGGAGGGAACATCCCTCCGCCACAAGCTCCGAAGCTGGTAGCGGTGTCATCTTCCGCTGCGTCGCGCCGCCTCTTGCTGGCCTCCAGGGAGAGTGAGCCCCTGCACCGACACACGGTCACTTTCCTTGGAGAGAGAGAAAAATGCGAAGAAATGGAAAAAGTTTGGGGAAGGCTTACTCGCGGGCGCGCTTGCTCCCCAAAGGCACCGGCAAATCCGCAGACCCGGCAGAAGAGGCGTGGGGGGTCTGTTGATGCTCACCCGGAGAAGTGACTGGTCCCGCCACGGGAGGCGAACGGTGGGGGGACACCCCTGGCCGTGGGGCCAAGACAAAGTCGGCCGCGGCGATCCCCGTTTCCATGAGGTCGCCCTCGCCACCTACCAGCTCTGCGGGCGGGAAAAGGATGCTCGCCCCCGGGTCGGGGACCTCGGCGGTCTCCGGGGAACGGTGCGGGGAAGAATTCTTCTCTCCCGCGTCCTCACCACCGTTGTCATCTTCGTCGCCATCTCCGTCTTCGCCGTCGTCCTCATCGTCGCTGCCGTCATCGTCACCAGTGGCGGCCTCGTTACCATCGCCGCCGTCTTCGTTGTCAGAGCCAGCGGATTCCTCCTCGGATTCCTCTTCTTCGCTCTCCTCTTCAAACTCAAGGAGTTCTCCTTCCTCATCAGAACTGGAGGGAGCCTTGGCCTTCCAGGTTGACGTCCTAGCTGGTTTGGGCCCGTGGTCAGGGCGGCCCACAATTCCGAAGGCATTGCAAGTCGGCATCGACTTCAGAATCTTTGCCTTCTCCGGGTCATCGCACAAGGGCCGGAATCCTGCCGGCAGCTCGTATTTGACGTCCCGGGTAAACATCCCGGAGGAGGGCACGATCCATGTCAGAATTCCTCAAGCGAGATGGGTCTAGGGGACCCTGGAAGTCCCAAGCTGGGTGAGGCCGCTTCTGCAGAGGCGCCAGGCGATTGCGAAGGAAGTGGGCAACAATGGCAGCTCCGGAAACCCCTTTCTCACGAAGGAGCTTGAAGCGCTCCACCGCGGCCGAAAGATCGTCATCCTGGAGGCTGACGCA
The DNA here is from genome assembly GCA_947311845.1 of Poa pratensis. Lineage (NCBI taxonomy): Eukaryota > Viridiplantae > Streptophyta > Magnoliopsida > Poales > Poaceae > Poa > Poa pratensis. Next base: position 48,695,339 of record CAMZMU010000053.1, read on the forward strand.
GTTCCAGGTCTCCAGGCTCACCGGATGTTCACTTGATTGGCAAGTAAGGGTAGTTCTGCTTGACCTTCTGGCGAAAGCAGAAGGTGACACCGCCCCCCATCCAGCCATCCTTCCCAATGCGGGGGTAGAAGAAGTGGCGGAACAGAGTCACGGATGGCATCACCCCGACGAATGCTTCACAAGCATGGGCGAAAACCGTCAAATCCAAGATCGCGCCCGGGGTTAGATGCAGAAGCTTTAACCCGTACACGTGCAAGATCTCCAGAAAGAAATCTGAGAAGGGAGGAACGAGTCCCATCAGCATGAAGCCATCAAAGATTGGGATCTGCCCAGGCGCCCTGGTCTCCGAAGGTGGGAAAACCTTCGTCGGCACTCGGGCGGGAGCTCCAGGCGCCTCGTCGGACTCCATCACTGCGAGGTGCCTGGATTTCCGCATCATCTCGGCGCTGTCAGCATAATCTCTCGGGAACAAGGCCTGCTGTCTGCGAAGCTCAGCCCGCTCGGCGCTGCGCTCCGACCTCCGCCGCGCCCTTACAGATCTGGGAGACAGCTCCTGCATCAAGAGTGAGGACCTGCTGGCCCTCTTCTTCCGATCCGCAACCTTCAATCGCGCCATTGAAGCAGAAGGAAAGCTGCAGCGGCAGACGGCAGAGGCGGCGGCTTGAAGCTGGAAGAAGGAGATGGGAATGGAGGCGGCGACTTGGGGATTTCGGAAGATTTGGGGAACAACTGCCGCAACACTGTGAGGCGTGACTCATAACGCTTCCCACGCGTCACGTCGCGGCTCCATTACTCCGACTGACGCGGGGATCGAGGGGGCATTCCGCTTCAAGCGCTCCCTCCCGTTGGATTCAAGGTAGACGTTGGCCGTCCGTGCAAACCGCAACGTTCGCCACGACCAAGTCCAAGAGAAACTCGGGGGCTCGTCTCTACTTCGCCCCGGCGAGCCTCAGGCAAAGCAGGCAAGGCGCCGGGTACCCACGTTGGCCAACTCTTTGGCCATAGCCCCGGCAGCAACTGAAACAAGAGCCGCCGGGACCATGCCCGGGGGCTACTGTCGCAGCAGTGGAACATGGGGTTCCCCTGATGCTGCCAAAGTGGGTCCTCCACTGGGGCCCACCAAGAAGATGGACAAGGCAAGGAGTCAAGTACAGCAGATGGGTTAGCCCATCTGCCTCAAGGACACCCGACAAGTTCGACATCAAGTCTCTGCGGCTAAGGACCATGTGACCTTCCGGGTCACCCCCTCGCCCGGAGAACCAGGCGAGATACTCGTGGGTCCGTGCGCCCGGCAGGAGGCCAGGCGCGCCCCCCGGGTATCCATCCGTACCACGAAGAGGATAAGATCATCAGCTCGCCGGAAGCTGGTGCAAGACTTGGGCGCCAAGATGAAGGCCGCGCCCTGGTGACGTTGCCACGAGCGCAGTTGGTGGGGCGGACAGGCTTTGTCCGTCCCACCTTTTCCAAGGGCGGACGACCACGCCGCCCTCCTCAGAATGCTTGGAGGACAGAGTGCCATGTCTCCTCCAAGGACCGCCGAGGGGTTTTCCCGCCAAGACCCCTCACAGCTCTCGCGTGCCCATGTCGGATCCCCTTAGCCTATAAAAGGAGGACCATGCCACCGAGGGGGCGGGGGGGGGGGGACAAAACCAGAGAACGAAACAAGACAAGACAGAAGAGAAGCAAGCTAGAGCTTAGGCAGGACTAGATTAGGGTTCGGTAGGTAGAGAGAGAGGTGATCTCCCCAGGGCAGGATTTGCTCTTCGTCTACCTCCGGCCGAAACTCTGCCGGGTTCACCCCAGAACACCTTTGTACACCACACCATGATGAACCTCTCAATCCTGACATGCAGGAGTAAGGTTTTTAGCCTCCGGGCGGCCTGAACCTGGGTAACTCCGTGTGTCCCGCTGTATTGCTTGCTCTCTCCTACTCGACGAAGAACTTGGCGTCCTTGCTCCCGGGTAAGGCGTCTTCCAGCCTCCTTCGCGCCCCGTGCCGAACCTAAAAAGGGGTATCATCTACTCCCGGTGTCCGTCACCCGAGACACGACAGTATTTGTTTACATTACGCACATTACTTAATGCGATTATCCGTTGCTTGCAACTTAATACCAACGGGGGACACGGATGTTAACCTGACAGTGGATTATTAGTCATAGATGCGGTTGGATAACTGTCTATGTATATTGTCGTAATGCCCAATTAAATATCATGGTAGTCATCTTGTCATTTATATGCATTGTCATGCGCTCACTATTTTATCAATTGCCCAGCTGTAATTTGTTTACCCAACATGTTATTTATCTTTATGCAGAGACAACACTAGTGAACTGTGGACCCCGGTCCATTCTTTTACACTGATAAAACCACCAACTGCAAACAATTGTTCTCTTTTACTTCCTGCAATTAAATACTATTTTTCACACCATACGTTTAATCCTTTGTTACAGCAAGCCGGGAAGATTGACAACCTTCCTGTTTCGTTGGAGCAAATTAGTTTGATTGTGTTGTGTGCAGGTTCCACGTTGGTGATCGAGCAACGGCGCCACCAACAACCTTCTGAAGTGCTCCTACTCCTCCTGGATCTGACAACCTTGGTTTCTTACTGAGGGAAAACTTGCTGCTGCACTGCTTCATACCTTCCTCTTGGGGTCTGATACGTCTCAAACAGATATGTACGCATATTTTCCCTCAGTAACGTGTGTTTCACGTCATCAATGACATGTCAAGTAGAGGTGTTCAGCCTTGTTAATTATTTACCATCTTGTGAGTGCTCGAGAATATAGCATGACAACTAGAGGTTAAGAGCAACAATTTCAACTGATTTTCGAAGAAGTATCAAAACACCATCAAAATGAACATTAAGCATTCCAATGAATTAAACACTTATCATATTCAAAAGATTCTATCATTTAGTTATCATCTAAAAGTTATATCATTATTTACCTAAGCCCCACCTCTCTGAATTTTGTAAAATGGACATATCTCTGTTTCAAGACATGTTTTAGCATAGTGCCATAGCTGAATCATATGTTCGCTAAGTGGTTTCCCAATAGTGGCATTTCATATGCTGCTAGTAACAAAATGTTGATTTCTAATAGAAGAATGAGCACATGAACAAGCTTGGGAAAGTAGACGTTTTGGGTTTCAGTTCAAGCAATTCAGTTGACTTGGATTGCATCAGAACGTGCATAGATGTAGGATAGAATGATATCATCAGCAGCTAGCTAACTTGGATGTAGGACTCTCGACCATTACAACATGTTCTCAGCACATGGAACCAGAATATGCTATGTGAAATATAGCAAGCTAGCTAGATGCATTGTAGTTTGGGTCCGAAACGAATGTACTATCTGGGTCAACATCTCTTGAACAAACAAATAGGAGGAGGCTATCATGGGTAACATGGGTTGTTTGGTTGCGATTTGAATCAATTGGGTTGACTTGGACGTGCAGAGAACGTGCAGGCAGGCAGGCAGCGTACCGAGAGGGAGTCGAGGAAGGCGAGGACGGCGGTGTCGTCCCCGGTGCGCTCGCTGGAGTACTCCTTGTGGGCACCGTCGATGAAGAAGAGAAGGGTGGGGAAGCCCTACACGTCGTACTCCTGCGCGAGGTCGGCGTCCTCACGTCGAGGCCCTGCTCCGCGAGGTGGAATGCGACGTCGGCGTAGCCTGGAGCGAGCGCCTGGCAGTGGCCGCACCAGGGCGCCTAGAACTCGATGAGCAGATCCTCGGCTGAGGCCGATGACTCATCATGGCGGCGGGAGGGGATCTTAGTTGGGGAGAGAGGGGAGGTGTACGGGCTGAGCGATTGGGGGAGAGGGGCGGCGGCGTGTTGGGAGTTGAGTGGGAGGAGTGGCGGCCAGCAAAGAGGAGGGCAACTCCTCTTCGGATGGGTCGATGTCCGCGTGATGCTCTTTCGCGGTCGCGTCTGTCGCGATCTCCTCGTGGTGGAGTTGTTGCTGCGGGTGTGGCTCCTGGGATTAACGCCTCCTCTGCCAAATGGAGTGCTTGGATTTGCTGCCGATGTAGGGCTACGCGAGGGTCGCCCTCCGAACGTTGGGTTGCCCGTAGGTACGTGGATAATGACATGAGAGCACCCGAAGCTATTCTGGGGATAGGTATCCCATCTGCGTCTTCTGTCATAAACGATGAGTCGAGGTTGCGAGTGGCTACGGCTCTCTCGGCGTCTGTCATCAGGCTGATACGTGGTCTGGAGCGCCTGTTGTCTTGCGTAACGGTTGGTCCTGAAGAAGAGAAGGAGTAAGCTGCTCGGCGAGCACTCGACGCGTCGGCGAGTTCTTTTCGTCTAGCTAGATCAGCTTTCTCGCGCAACAGCTTCTCGTTCTCCTTCCACACGAGGTATTGGTAAGTCATCATCTCTTCCCGGGTTGCCTCCGCTAGGGGGAAGGTTCACTCTTGGACGTGTTTCATTGCCTGGACTCCCATCTCTTGAGTGATCGTCAGGGTTGTTACTTTGTCCGGCATGGTGACTTACATTGGAAACGTGGGTTCCTCGTGGTGGGGACCAATGTAGGGTGTCCTGTTGTTTGCTGCGCCCACCATGAAGACTTGGACAGGATAAGATTGCGCAGTCGAATACGCGTTGCTGCTGCTGCTCTCGCCATCAGAGCTGTTTTCGGAGCCGAAGATAGAGGCGACATGGAAGATGTCGCAGTCTACGCAGAACTCGTCGGGCAAAGCAGCAGTCGGTGGTGTCGCGGGCGTCGGAGTTGAAGAAGGCGCGGGTGTGGTTGAGGCAGAAGCGATCTCCTTCGACGAAGGCTTAGGGCCCGCGGTCGGAACAGATGCGATTTCAGTAGTTGGCGTAGGGGATGTAGTCGAAGCGGGCGCGATCTCCGTAGCCGACGAAGATGCCGGTGATGCAGTCAAAGCAGGCACGATCTCCGTAGTCGACGAAGATGCCGGTGATGCAGTCGAAGCGGGCACGATCTCCGTAGTCGACGAAGATGCCGGTGATGCAGTCAAAGCGGGCGCGATCTCCGTAGTCGACGAAGATGCTGGTGAAGCAGTCGAAGCAGGCGCGATCTCCGTAGTCGACAAAGATGCCGGTGATGCAGTCGAAGCGGGTGATGGCCCTTCACGTAGTTACCCCACAACGGCGCCAGAAAACGGTCTTGACGGTCCTTCGTGTGGTTACCTGCGTGAAAAGTAAATGGGTTAGGTTGAGACTCCAAGTGCAGAGTGTATGTAGTAGTGGAAGACAGTTTTCCCCACGAGGGGTGACTCGAGGGTTTAATATCGAACTCTCGGGGAACCAGTATTTCAGGTGTTATCTCCTTATCCTTCTCTTGAGAACCTATAACAAAATAAATTGTTTTGTGCCCTCAACCTCACCAAGTGGTTGTCAAGCACAAGGTGTGAAGAATGATAATAAAATAAATATGCAAACAGTAGTAAATATGCAATGATGGTAAAATAAATATGCAAGGATGATGGTAGTAACCATAAATGATATTTTTGGGTTTTTTATGATGAATGCAAGATGTAAAAGTGTTTTTGTATTTTCGGATTTAATAATGGCAGCAAACAAAAGTGATGATAAAAGTGTTGGAAAGGTGTTTCTTATGATTAAAAATGGACCGGGGTTCATGGTTTCACAAATGCACTCTCTCTTGATAACGTGGTAGACAATGGAACACTAAAATTAACATGTAAGATGGCAAGACATGGTTTGACAAGTTATTAATAATATGGGCATCACGTCCTAACATAGAGATCTCAAGTATAAGTTGTTCTCTCTCTTATGCTCCACCAAGATGCGAACTAAATCATAACACCTTAGTAATTAAGATAAATCAGAGCATAGCAATAAGTTCAACGAGACGAAGTTAAAATAAGAACATGCTAGATCTAGTCATGAAGATAGTGGCCAAGGTCACATCCACTCTCCGGTAGCATGGTATTTTTGTTTATCCCTAGTGAGGCAACAAAGTAAGGTAGAAAACCCAAGTGGATCGCAGAACTTTCTCTCACGTTCACTGCACTAGCCACCCCCCGTTACTCCAACTAATGCACACATTCCCCTCACATGCTCTCATAAACATGCTTGATCATGACAAGTAAATAAGAATGGGGTACATAATATGCATCTACTTTCATAACTGAAACAAAACCATTGCAATCTCAAACATGTATTAACTCATAATAAAGATCCACCATAAAGGAATTACATAGATGACCGTAATCATGTTCAGCAGCTCATACGGTACTAATTAGTGAAGCTCATAGAGAGGAGCGATACATAAGTTACTTCCACAAACCCATAGTCCAGGGGTGGACTACTCCCTCTTCATCATGGTGTCGGTGGAGATGTTGTTGGAGGGGAAGGAGACCACACCGGCAGCGCCCCGCCAGAGTTTTCCCCCTCCAATCTTCAGCTCCAGGTTTCTGTTTCGTGATTTCTGTGTTTCGGCGGCGCTCTCTTTCGCGAAAGTCCTGGGGGGGTCTATATATAGTCGTTTTTAGGTCAAGACGAAGCTTCGGGAAGAAAGATCGACGGCAGCGGAGGCCCGAGGGCCATTTTGGTGGGTCCCACACGGTCAGGGAATCTGGCCGCGTGGGCCCACCCCTTTCGGCCTTCTGGTCTCCGTTTTTTCGATTCCTTTGCGCCTACGTTTCATTCCTTTCAAAAAAAAGTGATCCCCGTAAAATCTCAGGTCATTTGGACGTCGTTTGGGTCCCTGAAACATCAAAATATAGAAAAAGGGGTTTTCTGACAGCGCAGGGTTAATTCTAAAAAATGGGGAAGTTGTTAATTATCCCCAAAACTCAATATAAATCATGAATATAACCCTTATATGATGCAAATAATATGGAATAACATGTAATAAAATGTAAAGTTCATGTATGCATTTTACATGCATCAGCGGGCGCGATCTCCGTAGTCGACGAAGATGCTGGTGAAGCACTCGAAGCGGGCGCGATCTCCGTAGTCGACGAAGATGCTCGTGCGCGGCCGGATAGTCGAGTCGTCCCCCACTTATTCACATGGAATTTCATGCTACCGGAAGTAAGGCACATACCTCCGTAGAGATCGGCGTACACCGATTGGTGGGCTGGCGGGTGAGGGACGAACTCGAAGGAGCCGAAGCGGATCGGCGCCGCGATCGTCGGTGTGTCGATGGTCATTGCGGATGGAGCCGGTGCAACCATGATTCCAGCACTCTTCTTTCCCACAGACGGCGCCAATTGACGTGGGGTGGCCACGGCAAGTCCTAGGGTCGAGTTCCCCAGGTTGATTGAGAGGGAGAGAAGTTGGAGTGCTGGTAGCTACCACGGCTGACAAGCAAGGCGATTTACCCTGGTTCAGGCTCCCGGAGGATAATACCCTACTTCCAGCTTGTCTGTTATTGATATTTAGGAGGTGTTACAATGGCGATCCCGGCGAGATGTCGATCTCGCTAGGATTTCGGTGGTGGAATATGAGCGTGTCCTTTGATCGGCGGCCCTCCCAGCCTTTATAAAGGAGGCTGGGTCTCGGGAGTTCGCAACCGACTAGGTTTGCAGGTTTGGTAGGTTCTACCGACTTAGGCTTCGCCTGCCTTGGGGCGTACTCTATTTTCTTGGGCTCCCTTCGTGGGTCTTGATCATCGTTCTTTTAGTAGAGTACCGATTGGGCCCTTGTCCTTGCGTGCACTAGGTATCTTCATAGTAGGGCACCCGATAGGTAGGCCCACGTCATGGTCACACTATTTGTTTGGCTACACCAAAGGAAAAACACAGAAAATTGGTGTAGAGATTGAGTACAAGTCCTAGTCGTCATAAACACATAATTTTTTTTCCAATAAGTCTAACCTCTTGGTAGAAATCCTATGTCATTGTAGTGTAGGAAAACAATCCATAAAATTCTTGGAGGATTCATTCCTTTAAACCAAATAGACTCTATAGAAAAAAACTATTGAAATACTATAAAATTCCTTTGAATGATGAGTGGAGTGGAGATGTTATAAGAAAACCTCGGCTACCTCGATCGGCTTGGACCCCCGCAACCAAGCCGACCCGCAAGTTGGATCCAAGCCGGGGTGTCCCCCAATCGTCCGTCGTGTCGCACGTGCACCGGCTCGTTTTAGCGTGCACTCCTCCCACGCCCATCCGCATGTGCCCTTGTTCGTCGACAGGAACCAAGAATGGGTTGCCCAGCTGCGCCCGGTATAAAACAAGCGTTTCCACTCGCCTCGAGATCCCCACTCCACTCTCCTCATATACACTCTACTACAACTGGCTAGTACCGAGCACCACTACACCAAGCGACTGAGCTAGCAGAGCACACAACGACACATCCTTTCACGCAACTGCTTTGCTAGAGAAAGTGAAGCTGATCTGGTTCTGATCGGATCGCAGCATGGCGGGGAGAGAAGAAGAAGACTTCATCGACGAGGAGGAGGAGAGCTCGCAGTGCAGCAGCGGGTGCCAGTCCGGCTGGACCCTCTACCTGGAGCATTCCGGGTCAGCTGGCGAGCAGCAATGCTGCACGCTGCCTTGCCATCCCGCCAACGTCCGGGGCCAGATGTCGCCGCAGGAGGAGTACTATAACTCCGACGAGGAGGACTCCATGGTCTCCGACGCCTCCTCTGGCCCGCCGCCGCACCTGCGGGACGACGAAGAGGAGCTGCTGCAAGTGCAAAGGCACTTCTGTGGCGAGCAATGCTGCGACTCCGGCATTGACGGCGGTCGTCGTCGCAGCGCGGGCGTCTCTGGCTCCCGTTCCTTGGTCTCTACTCGGTCTCGCAGTTCGGGCGAGGCGAAGAGCAGGAAGAAGAGAAGAGCCGTCGTCCAACGGAAAGATGAGGCGGCATTGAACCGCTATGGTGTTGTCGACGATGACGATCTCGACGACACGGCGAGTTCCTCTGCCGTCGTTGCTTCCGCCGACGTGATGGAAGCGATTCACCTGCGTCAACCAAGCCGAGCTTTCTTGGCCGAGCATTGTTCTTCTCTGGAGTGGCCAGCGGTTTAAACTTTGAAGCACTGGCATGGAGGGCTAGGCGATGCTGCATCACAACTGATGAACTAGCTATAGCTAGCAACTGACGAGCATGTATTTTGGTGCACCTAGCTATGTTTCCTAGCTGATATGTCCAGTAGGTACTAGCAGGGAAATCTTTGGTACTAGTTTCTTTAACGATCTTGGTGTACCAATTTTGTTACTGAAATTTGCTTCAATTTGTGTATGTTTCCTTTTCGTCCTTTACTTGCATGCATGTTGTTCCAACGGAATAGAGATGTGCATACACATTCTGGATGAGAATTCGGAAAATTCATACAGTAGTTATGAAAAGCTTTACACTCCTAGGTTTTTATTTCCCGGATGGGTCAGCATGCAGGACAATGTGAAACATGTCGATAGCCAGCCAGAAAACGCCAATGTCTTGCATGCAGAGCCCATTTCAGCTAAGACCACATCTTAAATTCCCATCGTACAGAGGGCAGTTTAAGAAATGGGCGTGCCTAAATGTTACTACTGTGCAGCATCTGTTTTATAGTCAGGTGCTCAGGTGGTGTTCTGCTTGTTCCGCCCCACGTAGACTCATTGACAACGATGAAAGAAACTGTATTTATACTTGAATATCTGAAAATGAGTGGTACCTGTAATGCAAACAGAACTGTATCACCAACTTCATAAAAGTGGCAACATATATATGCAGGGAAGTTTGTTTCGATGAATCAAGTATTTTTGTTTCTCCCGCAAAGAATTTTTTTCTTGATCACATCCAGTGTAAAATGTCTGTTGTCTAGAGAAACTAGATCCCAATTCATTTAAGACAAAAGCTGAGCTCGGAACACCTTTTCTCATGGTTGAATTTCCGTTGTCCTCAAACAAATAAAGAGTCTGAAAAGACGTACGTGGAACTTCTCCATATCCAAAAGACAGGCGGAATTTTAGGATTACCCTTTTGGTAATTTTTTGTATGCAGACTTCTTATGGATTATCTATGCAATACCATCGTTATCTAGGGTCCCATATTCATCTTCTGAGTATTTTTCGCGAGCCCTATATTCTTCCTCTAGGGTCCTATATATCTAAATTTAACAATTCTTGAACCCTTTTTTTATCTTATACTATTGTTTAGCAAATGATTTTTGAAAGAAACACAACAACATTGCATTTCAATGATGAGGAAAAAGAGAACAAATTACAAAGCTCACCAGAGGCACAACATCATCTCAACCCCTCTCCAAGAAAGAAGAGGAGACAACAGCACCAACCAATAGCAGAGCACATCAACAAACAACAGAGTGCTCGACATCGATGGCTCAACCAAAAGCTGAAGGTCTCTTACTCTCTTCGGCTTCCATCTTTGTCTACTCAAGTAACGCGAGCCCTTGGGAATTTGATGCCTGGTTGGTACGCATCAACACCCCTCAAAGAGAGGGAGAAACATCACACAAAGTAATCCAAGGAGCATCCCGCTCACTAATCGGGTTACAAATAAAATTTCCGGGCGCATCTACAACTTGGTCGAACCAAGATCACGTATGATCCCTAGGAGAACTAAGTCCCCCTACCCCCCCCCCCCCCCCCCCCCCCTCCCTCCCCCGAGCTATCACTGGCGCCACTTGGAGCCTGGATAGACTAGACCACCTCTATTTCACATGCCCGATGAGGCGATGACCACTCGCCCCATGCGCCCGCAGAGAACGGCGCCACACCCCCTCGCCGCATGGGGAAGTTCCACCACCGTTGTCATCAGCTAAGTAGGCTTCGCGCACCAGCGTCCACGGTTGTCGACGAGATGACCCGAGAAGGAAGTGTATTTATAGGCAGTACCTAGGGTGCCCGTGTTTTAATCACGAACCCACGATTCATGGTGATGACCAATAAGACACATATATATATATATATATATATTGGTTGTGCAAAATCATACATTTTTTCATGATCTGAAAACTTTTTGGTCATCACTATTAATTCTTGATATTTTAAAATACAAAATGAAACATGAGATGTCCAAAGTCCAGCAAACAATATTGTCCATGTGCTGGTATTAGTGAGATATACGTTTTTTTTCTTATCTCTTTGTGTCTGTATCAAGTCCTGTCTACACCACACCTTTGATCGCAGTGGCTACATAGTACTAGCGCTGACCTGAAGCTAGCATTAATTTGGTCTGCCATGAACTTCTTAAACATAGCTTAGATCCACGTATCCTCATTGCAATGCATGTACTTGCAAATTAACAGGAAACCATGCATGCAAGCCAAGTTGGCAAAGACAAGAAGCAGCATGTAGTACGTACGCTCGGATAGGAACGAGGCCGCGAGGATGCTTCCTCCCTTGTTTCGCTCCCGCCCGCCTCGTGCCGCGCAGCCACGTTTGACCGGGTCTCTTCCGCGCCCAGGCGTGCGTGGCGCCATGTGCGCGCCCACGCCGCGGACATCGGCAATGGCGACGGCGAGCCACGCCGCACATCAGCACATGCCCGCCGCATGCTGTGACCGGCCGTCGCGCACGGGGCTCACGTGGCGCGCCCCGCATCGGTCTGCACGCGTGCGCACGATCGGCAAGCGGCGTGCTCACATGCGCCGTTCCAGCGCCCCAATGCCCGCGCATGCAGTCGCCGATCTACGCTGCCTCATTCTCTCCCTCGTCTCCGATCTGAACTCCGACGGACATGGCAGTTGTTTTTGCTGGTTGCGGCGACCCCGATGCAGATGCACGCGTATGTGCAGTGCTCTTTATGTTTTATCCCGGTGCAGTGCTTGCACGGAGTACAGTACAGTACAAACGCGCTACAGCAGCTAGCACTAGCTAGAGATCGATGAGCACGAATCCGAGGCATGCATGGCATGGTGCAAGTGGCTTTTGCATTCGCGGGAATCCGGGTCTCTCTCTCTCTCTCTCTCTCATGTGGAGGGCATTGGCATTGGCATTGGCATTGGCATTGGCATGCCACGCGGGACGTCCATGTTCGGTGACTTGGGGACCTGGACACCTGGTCCGCCCGAGCACGAAGTAAAGATCACTACACTGCTGATCTAGTAACAAGCAGCGGCTAAGCCGAGCTGTGGCGTTAGTTAATTAAGCTAAGCTGGCTAGAGCGAGGGGAGTGCATACAGTTTAGACTCTAGAGGCATCTGTCAGAGTAGATTTTAGCCTTCGTGAAAAAGCACCACCTTCATGATATGGCCTTGTACCGGTCAAGAAGAATGACCTTGAATACTTTCTGGTGTCTGAATTTCCATGGACGTTCGCACTTGTTTGTAATTTTTTTGAAATTTCCAAAATTGAACATCGAACTTTTAAAACCATTCACTTATTAATTCCTCACATGATCACCACCAAGTCGACAAAAAAATGAGTTTCACCAAAATATTCAGAAATATTGGAGTCCATGTTACTTGTGTAGTTGTGTTACGTGGAGATAATTATAGATGAAATCACCACCAAGTCGACAAAAACTATCACCATACCAGCAAAATCTCATGGCTTGGTTTTTTATTGTTTCAATGTTGTACGAGTAAATATTGACTCTGACTATCAAAATGGAATCATGTCTTTCCTAACGGCACCCGGTGGCACACAGCTTCTTCACTGATCCGGACCACATCTCGCTAAACATACTGTCAGCAACTCTCTCTTTTGTTTTGTTTGAGGAACTAGCCAGGTGGCCCTCGCAAATGCGAGGGCATCATGCTAAGTCCATTGAATGCGTCAGAAAAATAAACTTGGATTTTATAGACACAATATTAATTTCAATTACTCTCTCTGATACATATTAATTGTCGCTGAATCGGATGTGTGCTAGACACAATAATAGTTAATTCTTAAATCTTCTTACAATAATAATGGTTTGGATTTCTTAGTGCTAATTACAAAAGACCACTAATAAAACATTCTATGAATTGTACACAGAGATAGTTTGAAGTTCTAATGGCTATATGACTCTTTGGTACATTTATGAGGGTGAAATGGTTAAACTTAAATACTTTACCAACTCAATGGTTGGATGTTTTACTTTTTTGTGAGAATTTCTAGCTTATTTGTCTGTTTTTCTCTATAATATTTTTAGTATAGGTTTCAAAAAACTTAGGCATGTAGATAGTATTTAGTTTTTGCATTTGTACGAAGTAATAGATGGTACATTCCATAAGTGTTTGATATTTATATAATTTTGTAATGATATGAGTACATGTACTTACTGTGTTTTCACCTCATAAAAGAACCCAATAATTCAATAAATATAGACATTTAATTTAACATTCTTTGTTTCAGAATATCATATAAATGTATTCTGGTTTAGATAAAAATCATATATATTCTTTAATTTATGTATGTCACACTTATGTTAAAGTGTATGTTGATAAAGATGATCTGCGAATTCCTAGACTACAACAAACACAACATCAACCCTCCACTTTAATTAATCGCCTTCTATTGAGATATTCTTAAATTTTATGTACCTGGTCGCACTATCAATGTTTTCTCATGTCCTGCTTTCACATAAAAATTCTATATATACTGTATATAGATGATGACCAATACATCTTGACACATCATTTTCAGTTGCACTCACAATCAACAATTTGCGTATGACTAAATCTTTGGCTTTGTAGAGTAACTTGCAATTTATATCAAACACACTTTGACAACTGACCCGGTCTTATTTTATGAGTCAACTTAAAGTTTACATTAATGGTTTTGCTTTATAATAAGTTCCTATATATTTTTATTGATGAAAGATTATAATTAAGCATCACTTATCAATGAAGGTTGAGGGTTTTACTATGAAGACAAAATCCTGTTAATAAGTTGGCACACTTTCACCATAGTCGACTCAGATTGAAGTAAATCCTAATCGGCTGACGTCACCCAAATCTCATATGCATATTAAGTGCATGAATCCATTTAGCTAAATCGACAATAACAATTAGGTTAATCAATTTATCAAGTTCACGGAACAACTCGCACCTGCATGCGATGATACATGCATGACTTAGGCCCATTAATTAAATCATTGCTCTCCTACCGTCCATTAATCATAGTCGGCTCTTTGACATGGCTAGCTGGCCGCATCTAAATTAAGGCCATCGAATCTTTTATGGTGCATTGTCAATTTCCTGAACAGAGAGAAATTCCACCTGCGATGAATTTGTTTGTGGCGGCAGGAGGAAAATGCTAGGGCACGACATATTTACAAAATCGTTTCTTGACGTGTTTTCAATAGCTTGATGGTAGATGTGTATCCCATGTAGACGACCGTGTCAAACCGGTAAAATTTTGTTGGTCGGACGTGGCCATATAACTTTTATGGTGCATTGTCGATTTCCGAAACAGAGAGAAATTCCACCTGTGATGAATTTGTTTATGGCGACAGGAGGAAAATGCTAGGGCACGACATAATTTCAAAATCGTTTCTTGACGTGTTTTTCAATAGCTTGATGGTAGATGTGTTTCCCATGTAGACGACCGTGTCAAACCGGTAAAATCTTGTTGTGTCGGACGTGGCCATATAATTAAACACGGGTAAGTACTACCAATGGACATGATTTTTTTTAAAGGAAACATGATGTGATTTGGTTGTATGTGTTGAAAACGACTTTTTTTATATACCCGACTAATGTTGTACGCAACTTTTCCATCTTTTAATCTCCACCGTCACGACCAAAATCAATGGATTAAATATTTCTAACTTATGTTTCCGTTAGAATTTCCTGTACTGCTAAATATCCCAGCTAGCACCTGCATAGCTTGCCACCACGTTCAAGGTAGGTAGCTAGCGTATAGGTCTTCTTTTTGGTACGAACGTATGGATCAGTTGACAAAAGAAACGTATCGAGCAGTTTTGTTTTTGTGGTGACTATACATAGTCAACTATTTCGATGGATTTTCCTTTTAGGGATATTCCTATGGACTACACAGTACATACAAAGAGTCCAGGTCCAAAACGTGTTGTGTTTTTTTTTTGAGGAGAACAAACGTGAACTACATGCAAAGAGTCCAGGACTGAAACGTGATATATTTTGTTTAGAGAAAACGGGAGATTCGTGTTGAAAAAAACTTTTTGTACCCGACTAATGTTGTATGTAACTTTTTCATCTTTTAATCTCCACCGTCACAACCAAAATCAATGGATTAAATATATCTAACCTATGTGGATTAATCTGGTGCCTCGAAAACTCCCTCATTTTGCTTTTAATATATAATAGATGCTTCCCCAGCTCCGGCCCTCTATTCACTTCACGTGAATTCAGTACCACCAACGACGCAGATATCCATTTCTAGCCTAACCTGGCTAAAGAGGCCGGTATTACATATGGGCCTTATCATCTCACACATTATGTGGAGCTTCTATGATATTTGGAGAATGGATAGTATGCATATGGGCCGATTCTACATCCATGACTTCGTCAACTAGCGAATTAGTCGTTCATTCGTCAGCAGTAGCAATTTTTTCTGCCGTGTACAGACTCAAACATAGCCTCATATAGGGGCTGACCTGGACAAGATTTTGAGAGGGGACACATGATGTGACTAGGGGCATTTCTTATATAATTTGATCTTTTTTAAATGAACAAATTCTAATGAAGTTTCAACTTCTGAGTGGGGGTCAAGGCCTCCACAAGGTTCTACTTGGGTCCACCCATGCGCCAAAGATAGCCTCAGAACGGCCAAACAGCAACAAAAGGAACATCAAAAAATAATGGTAGTAGTAACTAATTATAGCTATATATCAATGCCACCGCATTTCTTGAGAGCCGAAACTACTTTCGTACGAACATGCAAGCGCTCGCTCGGGTCAGTCGAGGTGGCTGCGGGGTGGAGATGATCTTCTTCCTCCCAGCCTCGTTATCGTTTTGCTGTCAGAAATCGCGCGAGCGCTCACGCGATCGATAGATAACATCGCCCTTAATGAAGCATGGTTTTTTTCTGATTCTGTTTAAGCCGACAAATGTTAGCATGCGGCCCTCCGATCTTGGAGGAGTCGCGCCTATTCGTGGCTGGGCGTGAGCGCTGTGAGCATGGGCGCCGAAGAGGTGGCTCCGGGTTGAAGGTGCGACAATGTTGGGTCCTCTGGCGCTCTGGTCGGGTGCTCGGTGGGACATCGGTGATGGTGCTGGTTGGTGGTCATGGTGGTCGGATCTGGAGGCATGGCGAGGTCCTTGGAAGCTAGACTCCAGGGCACAGTGGTGTTTATGTGGTGCTACTAGCTATTTGGGTGGCAGGGCACAACATGTGATGCTCCTGGTAAGGTTGGTGGCTTCGTTGGCTAGCGCGCGATCGATTGTGTTTGTGGCAGTCTAGCGATGGTGGTGGTTGGGACGGCCCGGACAAAAGTCCTGCCCGACCTTGTCGGTGCCGGCGACGGCGACACTTTTTAGCGTCGCTCCCATCTTGATGGCGTCGTCATGGAGATCTGGCTTCCTCTAACACTCGAGGTTTGTTCTCCAGGTGAAAACCTTGATCGGCTTGATCAGATGACGGCATGTCTTCGACGTTGTTGACTTATTGGAGGCGTCTTTTGGAGATGGGACTGGGATTGGCGCACTTGGCTGTGGCGCTTTCCGGTGGGATGTTGGCGGCTTCCGGCGTTGTTGGCGGGCGAGTGCCGCGGGCTCGGTGGTGCACTTCATCGTTCTTATTGCGTTTGTCGAGGCCCAGTCTCGCATCCCTTTGGGTTCTAGCTTCTCTCTTTGGCGTCGGAGTAGCGGCGAGCGTGTTTCTTAGTGTTGTATGCTCGCATTGTGCGCCGACACTCCAGTCATAGTGCAGCTAAGTTGTGTGGCGTTGGAGCGTGGTTTTCGCTCGGCTACCCCTTAATTAACTGAGCCATGTGCGATTTTCTACAGTACTGTTGTACACTGTAGACTTCTACAGTACCATCGTAGCTACAGTACCCCGGGCGGCTGAGAAGACCATCACGTAGCTGCAGTACCCGGGCGGCTGAGAAGGCGGGATTTTGCTACCCGGGCGGCAACCAAAGAGGAGAGTTACTGTTGTACACTGTAGACTTCTACAGTACCATCGCGTAGCTACAGTACCTGGGCGGCTGAGAAGACGCGATTTTGCATGTTCTTAATATACTAGTTGAATTTAGCGCGGCGTCACGCCGCGCCCTTAGCACGAATTTGTGTATAGCTTTGTTAGCTGATTGTCACTTGTAATGGATTGTACCGTTCGAATACGTACACTGTGATGGTGATGTACTATCTATGAAGCCAGCCTGCAACTTTATAATAAATAACACGATGATGGCATCATTTCCCTGAAGCATCACAATTTTGATAGGCGTAGAAAAAGAGAACATATCCTAGGCATCAGTAAATAATAATTTGCAGCTGGAAGGAAAATATAATAAGCCTGTGAAGCATAAGATCTAATAGAAACATTTGTGCAATAAAGCGGAATTTCATTTTCAGCATCTTTTCGGTACACATCATAAATTCACTGGAATTTCTTTCAGCTTAAAAAATACATATAACATCAAAAAGAACAAATTGTTCTGCAGCCTGTTAGGACTTTCATCGAACATCTGTTAGGCATCAATAAGTAATAATTTGCAGAGATGCAAAAGTGTGCTTACTGAGTAGATGAAGAAGCACGAAAAAGATATAATTTCCACTGCAGTCTGATTTGCATGATAGCCTTGAATTCCTGTTCCAGGCTGACTCAATTAAAATGAGCAGAAAATGGAAAGGAGTAGTAAGCAACCTGCAGTATTGAGGGAAAATATTTATATCGAGCAAAGAAGAAAATCAATAACTTTCACCTCTACACGGAACTACAAAAGTTTTAAGCTATTATTATCTGCAGCTAGTTTGTAGACACTACCACGTATTGAATATGACACCTCCACTTGGTTTGATATTCCATGTGCTAGTGATGGCGATGATGGATGGCCCTGACGATGATGGTTTGCTTTTCTTTTTGAAGTTCTAGAAGCTAAATGTAAGGGGTGCGCCACATTTATTTTTACCACTCATGTGTTACAGAGGACGACTGTGGGAAAGGATGCTAGCTAGGAAATAAAACATATGAGATAAAATAGTACCCAAAATCAGTAAACAGATACCATTTTCCGGCTCATCTCTATTTATTTTTCATGTATGAGTTTTTGAATCTTGTAGAAGCAAGATATTACTCGTCGTTATGTCGTGTCACTAAGAAAAGCAAGTGCATCATAGTGGAAGCAGGAGGGTAAATGAACTGACAATTCAACATGTGTATCAGTATACCATTGGAAAGTAAGCTAGAAATGTGTTTACATGAAGAAAAAAATAGAAACTAAATCATCCTCCTTTCTTTTGTAGAATACCAGTATAACAACATAAATTAAATTCTCTCTTTGAGGGACATAGCAATAGAGAAGAGACTACTAATTCTAGACTTCAAAAAAGCAGGTATTGTATTATCTATAGTTAAAGCTACAGAAGAATAACAAATCCTAAGAAGTAGAACTAAATTTACACATCGTCAACCTATAGATTTACTCGTAACTCAACGCCATAGACATGTGCTATGGTTGCCTTGAACGTGATGCTTCCCTAAAATAAATATTATAAGTGTTCAGCTTCTAGTTTTGGAAACAAATCAATAAAAATTAGAACACACGCTTTGTTATAAGATCTAAAAGAGAGGCTCATAAGGTATAATTGAAGAAGCAACATTTTCCAATAGCATAATTGAAAAATAAAATGTATCATAATTTCACACTGATAAATATCTTTTATTGAATGGATGACATAGATTGATAGTGGTCTAGTACCATGACTGCTGATACACATATCATTGTATGAACAGTCTCAGCACCGGAAAACATGCGAGGTTAATACTTACGACTAAAATATATTACATTTTATATGCATAACTATTAAGGCTTGCTGCGAGTTCAGAAATTTTGGTGCAAACATGATATTGCACAGAAATTTTGGTGTACTCATCTCTTAACCTAAAGGCTCTTTATAGAGATAATTAATGGAAAATATTGCACGGGTATATTCTGCTATGCATTTTCGTGATCTCATATCTAAATTAAAAGTGACTATGCATGGTGTCTTTCTTTAAGCAGTACTGTGGCTTTTTTCTCGCTAGAATTCTGAAACAAAGAAGCTCAGCAATTTAATTGGCCTTTACTGAATATTATCTTTTTCCTTTGCTTAAACAATATTCGAATTATTTCAAATTTCTCTAATCCTTTGTAAGTCATAAAAAATGATCGGCTAAATTAGATAAAAGCAGCTCTTATATTCCATTGCCTAGTAAAGCCCACCATGAACGTTGTGATTCAAAATGCTAAAATTCGTCGTAATTTGTCATCAGGAGTATTTGCACATTTTTAGCAAATCTAAGTGTTAACATATCTTTGTAGTTTGACGGCGTAGCCGTGTGATTGTTCACTTTGTGTCAGCGTGGAAATGTAACGATTAAACTGTCGTTAGAAAAATAAGTACCGTCGTGTCGTTGTGAGAAGTTGTTGTTTCGAGTAAGTTTCAAATCGAAATAATATTTTACAATTTTGACGTAATTTTTTTTGGGAAAGATTCGAATAATAAATTCGGGAAAAACTGAAAGAATATATTTATACTGAAATAGATTTTTTTCAGTATCTCCGAATATTTAGCATTTTGAAATGTTTTTTCGTAAGCTTCATAATTAATATGAAAAGGCTATTTTAGTTCTTCTAAGTAAGATTATTTGAAGTTGTCTAGTCATGCATGGAAGTGTGTTAGTTGTAAAGATTGCCTTTTTCTGAAAATTTTGGTATATTATTTGAAGTTTTCTGAATTACGGATTGAAAGATATGAATTTTACAAAATCCAGCATTTTCTGCAATTATTTTAAAAAGCGAAAAAACTGACAGGCAGGCCCCACGGTGACGTCGTCGCGTGACGTCACCGGCCGGCGGCGGACGCGGCCGCGGCCGCACTGCCGAGCTCGCGCTTGAGATCGTTCGCACCCGCGCGAGGACGTGGAGGGGAGCCGGAGGGGAGGCGCGCTGTGCCGTTTGGTGGCCGGAGCCGGCGGCGGCGAGCAATTCCGCGACGGCGGGCGCCGAGGACGGCGACGATGATTCCGGCGGCCGTGCGACGTTCCAGCATGCGATTCGTGGCGAGTATGGAGAGGAGGAAGCGGCGTAGCCGGGCACGTGCTTCGATTTGTCCGGGGAGGAGCGCAGCGGCGGGAATGAGTGTCGGCGGCAGCGGCGACTCCGGCGCCGCGCGGGAGAGAGAAGGGAAAAGGGGGATTTGGTGATGTTTTTGCAAAGAATGCCTAACGTTTCCGTAATTCGCGAATAGGTCCTTCTGCTCGAGAAGTCGTGGTTTGCGAAGCAATTTCTGTATTTATGAGGGGCTTTTTTGCAAAAGTGAGACGGGATGCCGCGTGGGCCGTTCGATCGCCGAGAGACGGCGTTGATCGAAACACTGTTCAACACTGTAGCTAGGAACAGTGCAGCGATCAACCACAGGCCGCGAAAACGCTCAGCTTTCATATAGTTTGAGATAGAGTGATATAACGAGTACACCGGCCGTGAGTGCTGTCGGGGAACATGAGCAACGTTGGCGACCGACGTCAACACTCCAGCCAGACGATCAAAGTGTGAAGAGAGTGTGAAGAACCGACAGTTCCGCGGCAGGTGCCGCGCCCCTGCCTAACGAGCGGCAATCCCCGGACGCGACCGCCGGGCCGACCGTGTAGACCGCGTACACCTACCGGAGTCGTTTCCCGGCCGGACGTGTTCCAACTCGTGCTTTGAAGTTTGACCTGACCTTGCCAGTTTGGGTGCCCTGGATACAAGGGCAGCCCGACTTATTAATTGGTCAGCAGTTTCCGTTAGGCGTGCATCGGTGTATGAGACCAACAACCTTTCCCTCCCTCTGGGGTCAAATTTGTGTTCGGGTTTTTCGTTCCGTAAAGCATTTCTTTCATGTTTGATATGTTGAACTTATTTATTCTTCTCTTTGTTTGTCGGGAAGAAGAAAACGGGGTAAAATTCCGTATGAAAAATTGTGTAAAGTAGAAGGAATGTCGCCATTATGTTTCAGACAAAGTAGCTAGGCATGAATATATACCAAGGTAGCATTTGCCTTGAGTTCCGCTCAAGGTACAGACATAACTAGTTGTTCATTGGCAGCGATCGAAATAAATTTAGACCAGAGACAGGCGATACACACTCACACTGTCACCAATTGTTTGAAAGAATGAACGAATTTACCACTCACAAGTCACAAGACATGATTTACATTTAGACCTTCGTGGTCCATGAACAAAAGAATGATCCTAGCTACTCCTCTGCAGCAGAGGGACAGGAGAAAAGGAGGACAAAAAACTGAGCCTCGCATCTTTACATCTTCCAATCGAAGAAACAATGGTCAGCGGTCAGGGGTTGTTCTATGTGCACCGCATGAATCTGCTGCGTGCTTAATTAGCAGCAGTGCGTGCGAGGGTTGGACCCCGATTTCAGGCTGCTGAGCAGCTCCACCACCGTCCCCACGCCGCTCTCCAGCCAGCTGCCGTCCCCCTTCAACGTCCTCGCCGACACGGCCATGACGTTAAGCATCTGCACCAAGAACACGACCAGCAGGACCATCTTCATCATCGCCGTCGCCCTTGCCGCCATTGCTGTTGCTGCAGACTTGCAGTGCAGGCAGGAGACAAGCAGCGGACGGGAGATTCGAAAGGTTGTCTTGCTTGCTTCCTTCGTCCTTAGCCTCAGGTTCAGATTCTCAGACTCGAGAGCTTGGTTGGTTTCTGCGAACTCGGAGATGGGTTGATTTGCATGGTGGATCTTGGTTTATATAGGTGAGAAGGGAGGTTAGGTGGACGTAGGCGTTTGGTGCACATATACATGCGCATGCGTGTGTGGCTTCGCCGCGCCGTGTGGAGAATCGGTCACTGCTTCCGATCGAGTCTCCATCGTCGCCATGCAGCCAGCCACCTGGTGCCTGTCTACAGCTTCCTTCCGATCGAGTCTCCATCGTCGCCCAGCAGCCGGCCCACCTGGTGCCTGTCTACAGCTTCCTTCCGATCGAGTCTCCATCGTCGCCCAGCAGCCGGCCCACCTGGTGCCTGTCTATAGCTTCCTTTGCACATCTTTGCACATCGGCGTTTCTTGTTTGGAGCTACCTGGTGCCTGTCTGCAGCTGCTCTGGTCAGTGCCGGTGTTCGTCGGCGCTCACCTTATCTCACCGGCGTCTCTCTGTGGCCCCCTGTTGAGCCTGGCTGCAGTTTTGTGGTCAGTGGCGATGTTTCGTCCTAGTCTCCTCGGCGGCCCGTTGAGGGGTTTGTTGAGCCTGTCTACCTGTGTGGACGGTGGCGGTGATCTTCGGTGTTCACGTGTCTACAGCTTCTATGGTCAGTGGCGGTGCTCGTCGGCGCTCTCCTTATCTTCACGGTGCGTCGCTTTGTGGCCCCATTGTTGAGTGTGGCTACTCGGCGTCCCTTTGAGGCCTCCTTGTGGAGCTTGTCTACCTGTGTGGACGATGGCGGTGTTCTTCGGGGTTCACCTGTAATTGCCCAGTAGTTTCTGTTCCTTGTGTGTGTGTGGGGTTATGTTGTATGCTGGGTTCAGCACTGTGTATCTTACTCGCCGACTGGCGCTATTAATTTATCGCCGGGACTTTTTCGGTCTGTGTTCTAAAAAGCAGCCGGCCACCTCGTGGTTTTCGTGTTGGGCATGTTCCGACCCTTTTGAGCTTTGACCTTTCGACAGAGACATATTAAAATGGTCAGCATGCACCGTTGATTTCTCAAATAGACAGCACAGAAGATGTCTGATCAACTCTCCACTACATACGGTCAACCTCTCTCATGCATACATCACATAGTTACTTCAGTCCGTTGCAACTTATTGTTTTTCTTAGTTTTTGACTTGAATTTTATAGGATCGACAAGATACATTTGGTCCAACTTAAGTGCAGGAGCTATCTCTTGACCAAGTAGTAGTACTACTTGATCGATGACTGTTCCCGTTTGCGGTATTAACAAGGACTATACATGCAACAACTTTCCCAGCTTCCTCCCTTTCACCACCATGAGCAACCACATGATCAGCCCGACGAATTTCAGGTTCTTGTTGATTGAATATTATTCGTGTTCTTGCGTTTGACTGACCTGAAACCAAGAATTCAATATTCAAAAGCATGCATTCTCTTATGTTGGTGCAGGTTTCTGCGACTCTTCCACTGCTGCTACGTACGGTACTACTATGCCTGCTATACTGTACTTGTGGAACAAGCTGGAACCATTCAAGAGCCGGGGTGTATGTTAGCGTCCGCTGATCGATTCAGACCAAAACCCCGCGTGGGTGACCAGAAACCAAATGTTGGAAATTAACCGATGAAGAACTTGAACGAGTCTTGCACGCACGATTTCTCCGTTCTTCGCATACGTTTGGACCATGTAGCAAGGTCATTGGGCACAGTTATAGCCATACAACACGCCGCTTTGCATGCACGTCTATATAAACGAGCTCACGAAGCTTTCTTCAAAATAAGCTCAGGTCCTCAGCAAGACTGCCTAAAGCACAAAAACCAACTCGAAGCTCCAAAGCAGGGCACTCGATCCTCTGTTCTATCTCGGTCTGCTCTGCGTCTCCCTCTCTTTAATGGCAGCGGCGGCGGCGAACTTGGTGAGGGTGGTGTTGCTGCTCTTGCTCGTGCTGCATATCTCCAGCGTGCTCGCCTCGGCGGCAAGGCCGTTTGCGGGGGACGGCCAATGGTTGGAGAACGGGATCGGGATGGTGACGCAAATGCTCGGCGCCGCCAAGTCATCACACTCCAACCCGCGCACGCACTGCTGCTAACAAGTACCCAACATAGTTTGGTATGCATAGGTGACTCATGAAGAACTGTTCTTTGATTCAATCTGGATTGAGCAACCTTGAAGACGAAAAGCAGTGTTCTGCAGATCGTCAGTTGGTCTCTCTCGTGTTTTCGTCTATATATGTGGTCGTGTGGCTGCGTGGGTGGTGTGGGTTATCTTCTTTTTTCCTGCTTTCTCTGATGTCAAAGTGTACATATGGGATATGACGATGACGATGCTATATAGTTGACTAATTTCTATTGAATTATTATGCCGATGATTTATTTGCATACTACATCCGTTCGTAAATAGATGACCGCATAGTAGGTAACATTATCATAATATCACAATTTGTGTTTAAACATTCCCTTGTCATCGCTTACATGTGGGCCTGGCCTCTCATGTCTCCCGTTAAAAAGTGATCAACCGAATTTTTGTGCAATCTGTGACTCCTCGCTGAAGAACTGGTAGTTAATTATCAACACAAAATTTAAAAGAGGTACTGACCCATACTTTAATCCCAGTTGCAATAGTAGAATGTAATTTACCCCATCATTTCATTCGGCCAAAATGAATTTCAAGCTAAAAATTATGTTTGGTTGCCACATGGATTTGTGAAATGAAGTGATTTCTATATCATGTTTGCCCTATTTTGGCATGGATTTATAAAGCACCCACAAGTCTGGCTTAAAAACCAAACTACGTAACAGGTAAAAAAATGACTTTTGCAAAATACATGACAAATTGCATTGCAGTACATAAAACATGATCTCACAACACAAATCAGATATATAGCACAAATACATGTCCATGTTCACAGATAGTAACACGCCATAATTCAACATATAGCTCATAACACTACGTGTACCGCGAGGTACATACCACCCCCCCCCCCCCCAACACATGGCCGACATGGCCTGTAGCTGATCCCCCCCCCCCCCCCCCCCCCCCCCCCCCCCACCGATACTCAGGTTCACATATAGAAATATATATAAAAAATAAAAGCAAAAAAGGCTATAACTTGTGATCACAAATGCAACCAAACAACCAAGTTCCAAAGAATGAGACTTTGCTTCATTTCAACCAGCAAAATCCTAAGGCTTGACTTGCGTCATGACCCATTTCTTTTCCAATCCCTCGAGGATGGCTTGGAGTGACTTGAACTTGCGGTCATCACAGACAAGAATGTCCTAAGCTGCTAGCAGATCATCTTCTTCCAATCCTAGAATTGCATGAAAAACAGAAAGTATATCTTCGGGTGATGCTGGTTTCAGAGAGGTCTTGGAGATATCATCTTGAAAGGCAGCCGTGAAGTTTTCCAGCTTCTCCCGAAGCATGCAAGAAACTGAGTCATATGATCTGTACCTTTTCTTCTTGCAAATTGAATTCCAAATGCCCTAAGCCATGAGATTCTAAGACAGAATCGCAAATGAATTCAACGATTCAGCTCCAATGCCTAGGAACCAAATGAGCTCAAGATGCTGTAATTTTGGCTTAGAATTTGGGGTGACGGTAGAATATTTCTTGTCGTGACTCCGGAGTAGACATTCAACTCCACGCATGTCTCAATTGAAATTTCTCCACTGCAACTCATGCCTCAATTACATCTAATAAAAAATAACTTGTGTCTCGACTACATCTCATGTCTCAACCGCAACTGGTTAGTAGCTTCTCCAATCTATATGACGCACAACTCGTATCTTGTCCATCCATTTTCGTGATTGAACGGTCCAGATTTGTCATTGAACGAGTTGAACATTCAACGCATTCAACATTCAATCTCGGCCGTTCAATCACGGACACGGACGGTCCGAGATACGAGTTGTGCGCCATATGAGTTGGAGAAAATCCATTTTCAACCGCAACCCATGTCCCAACTGAACCGTTTGTGTCTGACGAGTGCAACTCGTCTCACAACTGCCCCACCTCAACCTCAAGTCATGTAGCAATATTATCATCTCAACCTCAACTCATGTCTCAACTAAATCGTTTACTCAATTCTTACGAGCTAAATGTTTTTTCTATCGTTCCAAGAATCACATAACTTTACGCTGGTCGTGTTTCTTGTATGGCTTTGGAGCAAAGTCGCACAAGTCATGCGACTACTATGTATGTCCTCCCTCAGTTTCATACAAATATTGGTACGCAACCTGTCCAGCTTCCTCCGTTCCACGACCACGACACATGTAAGAATCAAGATGCACCCTACGACTAGGTGAGCAAGTAATATTCGTATTCTAATATTTGACCTGAAAGCTAGCAGTGATTCAGCGTTTCAAAAGCATGCATTCCCTCCCTTACGTTAATACAGGTTTCTGCGACATTTCCTCCGTTTCTACGGACGTATACTTCACACTATAGCCTACTACAAGTCGAAGAGCACGAACGGTTCAAGTATACTTGATCGACATACGACATCAACCGAGCTCCTAACTTCTCCAAATGCAAACTGAAGCGGTGACTCCAAACCTGAGCCTCGGCCGCGTGGGAGACCGAAAGCGCGCTATGGTAGAAATTTAAGCAAACTTGAACGAGTCCTGCACGAATTCTCCGATCTTCACGTTTGCAACACGCCAAGAAAACAGTCTACAGACTTACAGACAGTCAGCCCAGCTGAGCCATGGGTTCAGTTTGTGCATGCCTCTATATAAACGAGCTCAGCCCCGTGCCTAAGCTCGGCAGGAAAGCTCTCCTTCTCTTCTAAGCTGAACTGTCTAGCGTGTGGTGTGTGGTGAGATAGCCAGATATTCGGGTGGGGACGATAATGGCGGCCGCAGTGGCGAACATGGCGAAGGTGGTGGTGCTGCTCCTGCTGGCGATGCAAATCCTCAGCGTCCTCGCCGGCGCGGCAAGACCGTTGGAGGGGGGTCGCGGGTGGATGGGGAACGGGATAGAAATGGTGACGCAGATGCTCGCCGAAGATCCGTCACATTCCAACCGCAAGACGCACTGCTGCTGATGTGCATATATACACTCCTGATTCCTGAATACATAAGTTATTTCTACTGTTTACAAACAAAGGGACCACACTTCTGCAGAATTGTTTTTGGCTCAATTTCGATGGAGCAGGAGTCACCTGAGTTCTGCAGCTTCTGCTCTTCATTTAGTTTCTGTTTGGGATGTATCCTTTAGTTTTTTTTTTTTCAGATATTAAAGTGTGAATATTGCAATGTAATGTACATATGGTGAGATAAATAATAGCCTCGAAAGAAAGCTTTTGATACACGAATCCCTTTGATACAATCCTACCATACTGTTGGTGTATTTGCATATTTGAGTTCTACGCACTGAACAGTAAAAATACCATTTGTACTGTCAGCCTTTACTATACGACCACTCTGCTCCCTACTCTCCAAATTACCCTGAAAGTCAAACTTTAAATTTTTAGTTCAGGTATATAGAATTTCTAATGTTGTGTTTGGATGTAGGAAAAAGGGCTTGGAATTGCCAACGTGGAATTTCCG
Organism: Poa pratensis; assembly: GCA_947311845.1. Taxonomy (NCBI): domain Eukaryota; kingdom Viridiplantae; phylum Streptophyta; class Magnoliopsida; order Poales; family Poaceae; genus Poa; species Poa pratensis. The sequence continues at coordinate 48,722,566 of CAMZMU010000053.1, forward strand.
GGCGAATTCTGCTCTTCAGGGGTGGTGCAAGTATTGGGCTCTGTAAACTCAGTGGAATTCCAAGGGAGGCACCCGCGCACGTGGCCCCCTCTCTCGTAGATTCAGAGCCTAGCACCTCGGAAACGCTCGGAAACTCGCATGTTCACCCCTCGTACCCCTACGCCAGCACGGGGAAACATAACCACGCCGTGATTCACTTGTCCTCGCTCGAGCCCCGACCTGGAGAAGAAACCGGCGGCAGCACCGGTAAACTTCCTTTCCTCCAATCTTTCCCATTCCCCACCACCCTCTCCCTCTACCCGTCATTATCCTATATCCGTTGTTGGTCGTTCATTGGTCCCCTCCTGTGAGCTGCCTCATACCCTAGGTCAACATGCCATGGCGGTAGGGGAATGGCAGTGACAAGAGGTGAACGACGTCGGGAGTGGGTCGTCGGTCTCTCCCTGGCTCTTCCCTGCCCTCTTCTAGCTGGGATCTTCCCTAGCCTTGTTCTTCTTCCCTGTCCCTTAGTCAAGGTTTTGGTTACTGGGCGGTAGATCTGGTTACCGCCCCGGTAACCGAGTTTCCAGAGCCCCCTCGGTAAATAGGCTAACCTAGCAGAAAATTTACTTGAACATTTTAAATTAACTCCCAAATGTTGATTTATGTACCTTATCTCACAATTTGAATCGTACAATTGAAAGGTACAGTCGTAGCAGTTTGGTGTTTTGTAATGGACACCTCTAATTCGAACCCAATTTCATGAAAAAAAACTTTTTCGGTTTTGAGGATAACTTGGTTACTTGTGTTTTCTTTCCCAAAACACATGAAATGGTTGGCGTGGCTCGAACTCGCTAGCTCGTGCTGCTGCACTAAGGACGTCCACCATACCACTGCGTTACTCTATTTTCATGGTAAATATATAGCTTAAAATCCTATGAATTCAAAATTTAATTTTTATATTTGTACGGTAACCATTCGGGATTTCTCTGTAACGGCAGTAACCGGAAATGCCGACCCCCTCCCTCAGAGAAATATTCTATTAGTAAACCAGAACCATGGATGCAGTTTCATTTTACTCGAAATTTTGTGTTGCCTATACTTGATCAGTCTGAACAGGTTTCCATGAGAATTTTGGAAGACACGCAAGGCTGGGTCAAGGGAGGTACGAGCAGGGCTGATCCAAACATTTTGTGGGCCCAAGAAGGATTAAAATAATGATATTTATACCAAACTTTTATATTCTTAACCTAATTTAGTCATATTATAATATTAGCGAGTCTACTTCTCTATCTATTAGTTTCCATAGTTAACCAAATAATGATATTGGTATTATTTATTGTATCATTCTTGGTCATACAATTGCATTGTATATCAAGAAAATGTGTTGTGAGAAATTTAAATCGTACGTAGGCAAAAAGATTCTCCTTGATTTTTTGATAATAACATAACTTATATACTTTTATATATATTTTGATATTTTACCAGTGGTCTCTAGTGTATGATTAGGTAAGAACATTTATGTAAACTCCTCGAGTATAAATTTAAACATCGGCAAGTGCGTGTTGCCAGGTTAGTTCTTAAGAATTTGAAAATATATGTATGATTTCTACTTGGTATTGAAATAGCATCCATCGTAGCAATCACCATATAATATAATAGATTATCTGTTGTATGCAACGATCTGTTTCTCAAATAAAAGGTAAACATAAAATTAAACAAAATCTCGTTAACATAGATTTGAGCACACATGAAGAACATCCTTATGTGAGAGACGAACGGTCTAAGAAAAACTCATGGTTGTCGATCAGATTGTTTTTTCTACATGGTACACGATAATGGTCCATTGTCGACTTGCACTTGCCAACTGATATATTTTTAGATATTTAATATTTGTTTTGATGTAATGAAAAATAGTACTCCCTCCATTTCTGAATGTAAAGTGTATAGTTTTCTACATGAATGTTAAGACATGAGTATTTGGCAGACGCCAGACGGTGGGCTCATTTGCTTCTAAAAAAACCGGAAGAGAAGAGTCCCTAATAGCCACAAAATGAAAACAATCCCTAAAATCTCTAGGTTCGAGATTGGTACTCATTTGTGGATGAGTAAAATTATCCATAAATCATAATACACCCTATACTTTGAAATTTTCGTCAGAAAACTATACACATTGAATACAGGAACAGAGGGAGTACAATGTTAATATTATAGTTCAATATGCGAACCCTTTTTATTCTGAAAACAGGTCGAACACTTGTCGGGCTTATGGGTCGGCCATGCTTACGCGTGTCCAACTTGATCGACAGACGACATCAACCGAGCTCCTAATTTTCCAAATGCAAACTGAAGCGGTGAACCTCGCGTGGGAAACCGAAAGCGTGGTGTGGTGGAAATTTAAGCACAGAGAACTTGAACGAGTCTTGCACGAATTCTCCGAGCTTCACGTTCGCAACACGCCAGGAAAACAGTGTACAGACTTATAGACAGTCAGCCCCCAGCTGACCCGCGGATTCAGTTTGCATTTCTCTATATAAACGAGCTCACTCCCGTGACGAGCTTTCTCCAAATTAACTGCAGCCTACAGAGCACTTGAAGCTCGGGAGGAACCTCTCTTCCTCTTCTCCGCTGAGCCTGTCGGCTTTGGAGAGATAGCAAGATATTCAGGTCGGGACGACAATGGCCGCCGCAGCGGCCAACATGGCGAAGGTGATGCTGCTTTTTTTCGAAAAGGGGAAAGTCTCAGCCTCTTCATCGATTAATTCATACGGCCTTTATTAATCTTATTAACGTTCCATAAGATACATCATGGGTCACACAAAATCGATACATGAATCAACCATCTAAACAAAAAGGACAACAAAGTGTGACTCTGCATCAATATGCTATCCTGAGATCAAAACGCCAACTGCACCGGGTATATAGCTCCCGCGTAACCAAAAGGAGCTGGCTGCACCCAGAATTTAGAACGGCTCGTTTGTCCATTGGTTATAGGTAAGACCATGTATGGATTCAATGAATAGCCATCGGTATAACTTGCATAAATGAAGAAATATTTGAACTGTTGAAAATTACATCATTAAGTGCGTTCCAAATAGCTCAGAGCAAAGCACAGACTCCTACTCGAATTTGCACTTTCTCTTTCTTATCTACCCCTCTTAGCCAATTCCCAAACAGATTGGCAACACTAGTTGGAGGATGAATATTAAGGGCCATGAACACCACACGCCAAACCATTTTAGCGAATGGACAAGATATAAACAAATGCTAGATTGCTTCCTCTTGATCACAAAAGCAACACTTTTTACATACATTCCAATTACGCCTGACTAGTTTGTCTTTAGTAATAATCTCTTTTCGGTACAGGAACCACATAAAAATCCTCAACGTCCTCGCCGGCGCTGCAAGGCCGTTGGAGGGAGGTCACGGGTGGATGGGGAACGGGATATAAATAGTGACGCAGATGCTCGCCGGCGATGGGTCACATTCCGACTATGCCACGGACTGTTGCTGATGCGCATATATACTGATATACACTCCTGAATGAATGTTAGAGTATAATACGGTTTAGGCAATATTTGGTAATTTGGTTTGTAATCCAAGTCTATCTCTAGGAGGTTTCTTGCCCTCCAAGTTTTGGACCTTTTATAAACAGCCCACCGTGGCTCAATCTATAATCAAGCAATACAATCGATATTCTGCAATCTTACATGGTATTAGAGCAATCCGCTCGCAGCCTAGGGTTTAGCCATCAACGCTTCCGCCGCGCCGCCTCCGGCGAGATTCATCTCCGCCGGGGGTGCGCAAATAGTAGATTAGATTTTCGTCCATCGAAATTTTCTCGCCGGCCACTTGACCAGCGTTTCTTCTTCTTTCCCCGATCATAGATAGGATTGCGTCGCCCACCGCCTGTCGTCCTCGTGCGCCTCTCCAACACGTCGTTGACTCAGCTCCGGCAACTCAACGTTGCCACCATGATGGGTCGTCTTCGACAACATCGACCGGGACAAGCTCGTCCTCAAGTACGCGCCTCGCCGTCAAAACAACGGCTGCACAAACAACGCTCGTGCTCATCATCGCCGACAATTCTCTACATCAAAAACGTCCCCGGCATCTACTACCTCGCCGGCAACTATCTACACCAACAAACTACTATCTCTACAAGCTCAAACGTCTTCAACAACCACCACGCCGTCTTCGTCCACCGCAACCACGCCGTCAGAGTTGCAGTCTATTTTTATTTTTTGCTCAATTTACTTTTTGCAACCTTTTCGTCTACTCCGGCAACAAACGGCGAAAAATCAGCTGTACGCACCGACCGATCACGGAGATCTTCTCTGCTTCTTCATCCGACTCTGGCTCACATGGTTCATGGTGGTCGTGTCTTCGCATGTCCGGTATTGGCAACACCGACGCGTGCCTTTGTCCCCGACGCGCTCCCTAGTCTGGCAAACTCGGCAAGGCGTGTCGCCTACCTCGTCTACACCAACTCCAGCAACGTCTACCTCAACTACTCCAACAACATCAACATCAACCATGACTACAACGCCCACAACTCGGCTACATCGACATCGGCATCAAGGGCTATATATCATGTGTATTTTGCATACAATGGACTCATTTTTTTCTGGAAAAAATCGCGAGAGATGAGTTCTTAATATGCACAAAATGAATACAATCCGTCATATCCCTCTTGTAAGACTAGATATCATTTTTTGATAGGTCAAATTGTGCATAAATAGGAAATACACCTTATATTATGGATTTTTTTTTCAAAAAAACTATACACCTTACATCAAGAAAGGGAGGGAGTAGGGTTTAGGCAATATTTGGTAATTTAGGTTTGTAATCCAAGTCTATCTCTGGGAGGCTTCTTGCCCTCCAAGTCTTGTACCCATTATAAACAGCCCACCGTGGCTCAATCTAGAATCAAGCAATACAATCGATATTCCGCAATCTTACACTGAATGCATGTGCTTTCATAAAGTTACTTCTCTATAATTGTTGTACTGTTTACCAACAAAGGGGCCACACTTCTGCAGAATTATTTTTGGTTCAATTCCGATGGAGCAGGGACGCCTGAGTTCTGCAGCTTCTGCTCTTCTTTTGGTTTCTGTTTGGGATGTATCCTTTAATTTTTGTCTTTTGTTTCAGATATTAAAGTGTAAATATGTTGAGATAAATATCAGACTCGAAAGAAAGCTTTTAATACAGAGTGTGGACAATTGGAGGCTGATTTCATGGAGCTCTTTATTTTGAACAATTCAAAAATCATATTTTAATGTTTCAAAAAATTCCGATTTTTATAGATAATATTGTATTCTTCCAACGAGTAAAATCTCAGCAAGAAATATATTAGGTTTTGGGCTTAAAATGACAAAATATGACATTTAAAGAGCTCCCTGGATGTAGATTTTTTGAAATTTGAAAATATGAATTTTGAATTGGAGAAAATAAAGAGCTCCCTGAAGCTCGGCCTCCATTTGTGGTTTTCCTTAAATACAGGCCTACCATACTTTGAGTTCTTTGCATTTATCTTACAAATTAATGGGAAGTCTGATGACGTGGATCACACATTCGTTGGGAGACCCCAAAGGAAGGTATGAAGCAGTGTAGCAGCAGTTTCCCTCAGTATGAAACCAAGGTTTAATCGAACCAGTAGGAGCAAGAAATCACTTCTGAAGGTTGTTGGTGGCGCCGTTTACTCGATCACCAACGTGGAATCTGCACACAACACAATCAAACTACTTTGCCCCAACGAAACAGTGAGGTTGTCAATCTCACCGGCTTGCTGAAAACAAAGGATTAAACGTATGGTGTGGAAAACAGTAGTAAATTGCAGAGAATGAAAAGGAACAATGTTTGCAGTTGGTTGTATTATCAGTGTAAAAGAATGGACCGGGGTCCACAGTTCACTAGTGGTGTCTCTCCATAAAAGATAACTAACATGCTGGGTGAACAAATTACAGCTGGGCAATTGACAAAATATTGAGCGCATGACAATGCATATATATGACATGATGATTACTATGATATTCATGTGGGCATTACGACAAAATACATAGACCGTTATCCAACAGCGTCTATGACTAATAATCCACCTCCAGGTTGTCATCCGAGTTCCCCGTTGGTATTAAGTTGCAAGCAACGGATAATCGCATTAAGTAATGTGCGTAATGTAAACAAATGCATTAGACCTAACGGCGCACCCTTAAGCTAAGCATCGGTTATTTTATCCCTAGTGGCAACAGCACATCCACAATCTTAGAAGTTATTGTCACTCTCCCAGATTACCGGAGGCATGAACCCACTATCTAGCATAAATACTCACTCTTGGAGTTACAAGCATCTACTTGGCCAAAGCATCTACTAGTAACGGAAAGCATGCAAGATCATAAATAACATATAAGATAGATTGATAATCAACTTGACATAGTATTCAATATTCATCGGATCCCAGCAAACACAACATGTAGCATTACAATAAGATGATCTTGATCATGATAGGCAGCTCACAAGATCTAAACATGATAGCATAAAGTGGAGAGACAACCATCTAGCTACTGCCATGGACCCGTAGTCCAAGGATGAACTACTCACGCATCACTCCGGAGGCAGGCATGGTGATGTAGAGCCCTCCGGTGATGATTCCCCTCTCCGGCAGGGTGCCGGGAAGAGCTTCTGAACCCTCCCGAGCTAGGGTTGACGGCGGCGGCGTCTCTGGAACTTTTCGTGGATAATGGCTCGGGTTTAGGGTTTTCGCGTGAAGATGAATAAATAGGCGAAAGGGCGGCGGCTGGAGACGCCCGTGGGCCCACACCACCCCACGGCGCGGCAGGGGGGCCCGCGCGCCCCATGGTGTGGCTGCCTCGTGGCTCCCCTCCGTCTCTCCTTTGGACTCCGTGTACGTGTTGGAAAAATAGGAGGTTCTGTCCAAGTTTCGTCCAATTCCGAGAATATTTCCAGACTAGCTTTTCTGGAATACAAAAACAGCAGAAAACAGGAACTGGCACTGTGGCATCTTGTTAATAGGTTAGTCCCAGAAAATGCATAAAAATGCTATGAAGTGTATATAAAACATGTAACAATTGGTATAATATCAACATGGAACATCAGAAATTATAGATACGTTTGAGACGTATCAAGCATCCCCAAGCTTAGTTCTACTCGTCCTCGAGTAGGTAAAACGATAAAAACAAAATAATTTCTGAGGTGACATGCTACAATCATAATCTTGATCAAATAGTATTGTAAAGCACATGTTATGAATGAAGTGATCCAGGTCAATGGTCTATAGTTTGCTAGCAAGTAGATAATGAGCAAACAACTGAATCATATAAGCAAAAACTTTTCATGAATAGTACTTTCGAGACAAGCATCAAAGAGTTTTGCATAAGAGTTAACTCATAAAGCAATAGATTCTAAGTAAAAGGTATTTAACCAACACAAAGGAAGATTTAAGCTTCAGCAATTGCTTTCAACTTTCAACATATATATCTCATGGATATTTGTCAACACAAAGCAATATAATAAGTGCAATATACAAGCATATAAAAATTGTTGCACCAAAGTTGACACTAGTGTTTGCTTCTAAGATAGAAAGAAGTAGGAAAACTGACTCAACATAAAAGTAAAAGAAAGGCCCTTCGCAGAGGGAAGCAGGGATTAAATCATGTGCTAGAGCTTTTTAAGTTTTTGAAATCATAAAGAGAGTAAAAATAAGTTTTGAGAGGTGTTTGTTAATTGTCAACGAATCAGAAAATGGAAAGTACAATATGACCCCTGCCAACCAGACTTTTAAGAGCGGCTCCCATGAAGGACGTTATTTCTACCAGCAAGGCAGATCATCCCTCTTTCTCTTTTGTTTACACATGCAGATATTTCACTGTTTGTCATTGCTTGACTGATAAATCAGGGCAAAAATGTGAAGAGAATTAAGCGGTTAAAGTTGTAATTAATTGGGACTGGGCACCCCATTTGCCAGCTCTTTTTGCAAAATTAATGGATAAGCGGATGTATATGCCGCTAGTCCGGTGGTAAAGTCTGTTTGACAGTTGACATAAAGACATCCACCCCGTCCTCATGAGCTTGGTAAACATTGACACAAAATAGGAGTAATAATTTTTGAATAGTTTAAAGGTAGCACATGAAAAATTTACTTGGAATGGCAAGGAAATACCACATATAGGTAGTTATGGTGGACACAGATGGCATGGATTTTGGCTCAAGGTTTTGGATGCACGAGAAGCATTCCCTCTCAGTACAGAGTTTAGGCTAGCAAGGTTATTTGAAGCAAACACAGGATATCAACCGACACAGCAAGACTTATATGAAAACATATTGCAAGCATTATAAGACTCTACACTGTCTTCCTTGTTAACCAAACCCTTTTACTAGAAAATATCTAGACCTTAGAGATACCAATCATGCAAACCAAATTTCAACGAGCTTTACGGTAGTTCTTCATTAATAGGTTTTAACTACATGATACAAAAGCTTAAACATGAACTACTTGATAACTCAAAACAATTGACAAGTATCAAATTATCCAATACAGTGATCTACAAGAATATGTAAGCTTTTTCCATTATACCATCTACCACATGCAACATTTTCTGTTCCAACCAAACACCAATCAATTTATTTCAACATAAACTCTCCAAACAATTATAAGTGAAGCAAGAGAGTACTTTCTTTAAAAGAACTAACAGCTCTGAATAAGAGATGCATGCAAAACAGGAGCTAAAAGCATAGCAATAGCTAGATAAGAATACTCAACAAGTATAAGTGAAGAATAGGAGTATTCATATGAAAAAGCGGAGCGTGTCTCTCTCCCAATCAAGAATGCTAGGGTCCAATCAAGTTGACCATAAGAAAAATAAAATACTGAAAATAAAAGCACACAGACGCTCCAAGTAAAGCACATATGATGTGAAAGAATTAAAATATAGTTTCACTAGAGATGACCTGATAAGTTGCTGATGAAGAAGGGGATGCCTTGGGCATCCCCAAGCTTAGACGCTTGAGTCTTCTTGAAATATGCTGGGGTGATCCATGGGAGCATCCCCAAGCTTAAGCTCTTCACTCTTCTTGATCACATTATATCATCCTTCTCTCTTGACCCTTGAAAACTTCCGCCACACCAAACTCAGAGTAATTCTCATTAGAGGGTTAGTGCACAATCAAAAACTCACATGTTCTATAAGGACACAAACATGACCGTTACTTTTAACATTAACTACTGCCACTGATGTTATGTGAAGCTCTTCACCCTAAAAAAGAATTCCACTCAACACTAGTAAAAGAGAGAATGCGAAAAATAAAAGACAGAATCTGTCTAAACAGAACAGTCCGTAAAGACGAATTTTTTCGAGGCACTTACGTTGCTCAGATCGAAAAACTTTAAACTAACGAAAGATGCGTACATATCTGAGGATCACGCACAAAAATTTGCAGATTTAAATAATTTTTCTGTGATTTTACAGAAGTAAAACGGTGAACAGCAGAAATCTGTTCCTGCGCAGAAATCCAAATCTAGCATCATCTTCCTATTAGAGGCAATACTTGGCACAACAATGCGATAAAATAAAGATACAAAGGAATTGTTACAGAAGTAAACAACTCCTTGACTCAAAAAGAAAAGAAAAATTGCAGAAATAAAATAATGGGTTGTCTCCCATAAGCGCTTTTCTTTAACGCCTTTCAGCTAGGCGCAGAAAGTAAGAATCAAGTGTTTCCAAAGACATTAAAATCTCCCAACCTTTCGGTGGGGTCATCTTTTTTGATCGGGAAGAAGAACCTCCGATTGATAGGAGCATTAAATTTCATAAACCCATACTTTGCATTGATAAAACCCCCATTACTCTTTAAAAAGGATCTCCCTAAAACAATATGGTTGGGAGATTTTGCAAGGATCATGAAATTCACAGGGATGGTCTTATTTTGAACAGTGACCATAATATCATTAATAATCCCTATGCTTCTTGTGATTGTTCCATCAGCATGAAAATGAAAAACAGGGTAATCAACCATATTATCAAATTTTAATAGATCATAAACCATTTTAGGCATGATGGACATTGTTGAACCAAGGTCACAGTAGGCACGAAACTTTTCATTACCAATATTAATCTCAATGAATGGTTCCCAATCATTTTTTAGCTCAACTAAAGGTTGTTCTTTAAGATTATGGCTCAGAGTTAAATTATCAATTGACTTTTCTATTTTATCTAGCTTAGTGAATATCCCAGTTTCGTCCACCATTGGGAAAATTGACAAACCACTCAAAATATTATGAGCTTTCATTGTATCAAACTCAGAAAAGGTTTCCCCTACCATGGTATCTAGAGCATGTTGATAAACAGAAAATAAACCATAGTAGAAATTTTTTATAAGAACTCTCAAATCCATCTTATGTTGCACCTTCTTGTGCAATTCCAAAATTCTCTCCCAGGCATTCCTAAAGGATTCCCCACTTTTTTGTCTAAAGGTAATAATTTCTCCCACAGGTGGCACTACGGAAAAAGGAGCAGAGCTAGACATGATAACAAGACTGAAAAATAACAATTCGAAAATAAAAGTAACTAATTTTTTTGTGTTTTTGATAAATAAAGCAAACAAGACTAATAAAAATAAACTAAGCAAGACAATAACAAAGTAAAGAGATTGGAAGCGTGAAACTCCCCTTGCAGAAATCCTCTTGCTCCCCGGCAACGGCGCCAGAAAAATGCTTGATGACGTGGATCACACGTTCGTTGGGAGACCCCAAGAGGAAGGTATGAAGCAGTGTAGCAGCAGTTTCCCTCAGTATGAAACCAAGGTTTAATCGAACCAGTAGGAGCAAGAAATCACTTCTGAAGGTTGTTGGTGGCGCGTTACTCGATCACCAACGTGGAACTGCACACAACACAATCAAACTACTTTGCCCCAACGAAACAGTGAGGTTGTCAATCTCACCGGCTTGCTGAAAACAAAGGATTAAACGTATGGTGTGGAAAACAGTAGTAAATTGCAGAGAATGAAAAGGAACAATGTTTGCAGTTGGTTGTATTATCAGTGTAAAAGAATGGACCGGGGTCCACAGTTCACTAGTGGTGTCTCTCCATAAAAGATAACTAACATGCTGGGTGAACAAATTACAGCTGGGCAATTGACAAAATATTGAGCGCATGACAATGCATATATATGACATGATGATTACTATGATATTCATGTGGGCATTACGACAAAATACATAGACCGTTATCCAACAGCGTCTATGACTAATAATCCACCTCCAGGTTGTCATCCGAGTTCCCCGTTGGTATTAAGTTGCAAGCAACGGATAATCGCATTAAGTAATGTGCGTAATGTAAACAAATGCATTAGACCTAACGGCGCACCCTTAAGCTAAGCATCGGTTATTTTATCCCTAGTGGCAACAGCACATCCACAATCTTAGAAGTTGTTGTCACTCTCCCAGATTACCGGAGGCATGAACCCACTATCTAGCATAAATACTCACTCTTGGAGTTACAAGCATCTACTTGGCCAAAGCATCTACTAGTAACGGAAAGCATGCAAGATCATAAATAACATATAAGATAGATTGATAATCAACTTGACATAGTATTCAATATTCATCGGATCCCAGCAAACACAACATGTAGCATTACAATAAGATGATCTTGATCATGATAGGCAGCTCACAAGATCTAAACATGATAGCATAAAGTGGAGAGACAACCATCTAGCTACTGCTATGGACCCGTAGTCCAAGGATGAACTACTCACGCATCACTCCGGAGGCAGGCATGGTGATGTAGAGCCCTCCGGTGATGATTCCCCTCTCCGGCAGGGTGCCGGGAAGAGCTTCTGAACCCTCCCGAGCTAGGGTTGACGGCGGCGGCGTCTCTGGAACTTTTCGTGGATAATGGCTCGGGTATTTAGGGTTTTCCGTGAAGATGAATAAATAGGCGAAAGGGCGGCGCTGGAGACGCCCGTGGGGCCCACACCACCCCACGGCGCGGCAGGGGGGGCCGCGCCGCCCCATGGTGTGGCTGGCTCGTGGCTCCCCTCCGTCTCTCATTTGGACTCCGTGTACGTGTTGGAAAAATAGGAGGTTCTGTCCAAGTTTCGTCCAATTCGAGAATATTTCCATACTAGCTTTTCTGGAATACAAAAACAGCAGAAAACAGGAACAGACACTGTGGCATCTTGTTAATAGGTTAGTCCCAGAAAATACATAAAAATGCTATGAAGTGTATATAAAACATGTAACAATTGGTATAATATCAACATGGAACATCAGAAATTATAGATACGTTTGAGACGTATCAGAGTCTTACACGTTACTATACGACTACTCTTTTTTTTTTTTTGAATTTTACCATAGATATTAAACCAGCAAAGAGTACACGATTACATCGATTACAAAAACTATACTAAAAGAGATGAGCAAATATACGAGATCTTCAAGCCCTTTCTTCTTGCATGACACAATCTTGTATTTTTCTAAAGGCAGCCGTAGAACAACGCCGAATACACCAAACCACAGACCTGTGAATACCAACGAAGGTTCTCCCCTTTTAATTTTGAGCCGCAATGCCAAGGCTTTGTGCATGCACGCAACCATTAAATTAATCAAGCAACATCGGCAAGAGCACCACCACTGATATTCCAGGGACAAATAACCGAACCACTTTGTCGACGTCGTTGGGAGCCGAAAGAATGAATCACCATTGCCGAAGACGTAGTAGCCGGGATAGATACTAGACAAACTTAATCTTCCAAAGCCATCATTGACGTCGGGAAGGAGATCACGCCGTCGAACGAAGCGCGGAAGATCACTTATTGCAGACGAAGCCATCACCATTGACGAAGAAGATAACAACCAAAACCAAACTCTAACATTAACGACCTTTGTATAGCGCCCTGCGCAGGTCCGAGGTCCCCACCCCTCCTAGTGCCAGAGCGGCAACTAGAGGAGGCGAGGACCCATCAATTCTTAGACGAAGGCGACGATGAAGATGCAGATGGCGCCGGCGGCGACGGCTAGGGTTGAAACCCTAGGCCGCCGCCTCTCTTTCTTTTTACTATACGACTACTCAGCTGCTCTCAACTCTCCAAATTACTCATATTTTTAGCCATGGTAAAAATCAAACATTAATTTTTTAGTTCAAGTATATAGAATCTCTAATATAAAATCAATATTATTAGAATCATAATGAAATATATTTTCATATTATACACATTTGGTATTGTAGATGTTGATATTCTTTCCTACACACTTGATCAAACTTTACGAAGTTTGACATTGATGAAAACTAAAGCACAAGGTAACTTAGAAAGGAGGGATTAATTATAAGGTAGCCATTTAACCATTAAGCACAAATTGCATATTTGGTCGTCGATCTGTAGACGTACCCACGAGCCATCTTTATTAGTGAAACAAACCATCGTTTAGAGGGACCTCTTTGTTTAGCAACACAACACTAGAAAGAGGCATGTCACTGACAATTAAGGGTTGTTTCTTTCATTTATGTAATCCCCTTGGAGCCCATGATATATTTCCGGATGTGAAAAGATGTATAAATATCCTCATACACCAAACGTTTCGCTAATTAGTACTCCGCCTTCAAATTTGTAACCTTTATAGGGCATATAAGTTACTAATAAAAAAAATCCTATAGAAAGTCCTCTTCCCCCTCACCCCCACCCAACTGTAGCCGCTGCCTTTTTTTTATACTAGCCGAAACTGCTATAATCTAGATCAAACATCTTTAAATATTTTATTATAATGTTTAATAAACGGCAGAGAGAAACTCTCCCACTTTTTTACCTAATTTTTTTAATTTAAAGGGTTCTTCAATACAAATAAAAGGACGTGGTTGAGAAGGAAAATACATTTGAGAAGTAAAAGCACAAATGAAATGATGCAATTGAGGTAGCAAGCACAGTTGAAGGATGCAGTTGGGTAGAAAAACTTAGTTGAAAGGATATACTTGAAAAGAAAACCTCGGTTGATAAAAAAACAAGGTTGAAAAGAAACACACGGTTGAAAGGATAGAGTTAAAAAGAAAAACTCAGTTGAGAAAAAAATACAAGGTTGAAAAGAAAAACACAAAAAAAGGACGTAGTTGAAAGCTGTTGAGAAACCCCTTTACTATATTCTTATGAGGTAGCAAAACGTAATATAAATCATCTACTTATAGAATATGTGTTGTCTTAATAATTTTCTGATAAGATAGTGATTATTCCTCCGTGTGACCAATATCTACTTAGCTTATCTATATATCCATGGCTCAAGAAGCCGCTAGAACACCTGAACACTAGTACATTACGAAGCAAGATGAACAGTGCTGGCTGAAATGTAGAAATTATACCAGTTAAACAAACTAGTGAAGAGGATGAAATAACATACATATACCGATTGACATGAGCAAAAGTTGTAACATGATCTCCAATAGAAGAGATATGAACACGTACAATGCAGAGGAAGAAGACCCGTTTGGAACATTATCAGCAGCAGACATGTCGCTGAAAATGTTGTTGACGTCCGCTGAGAAGCCAGTAGACCCGTGAGAACACTCCCCAAAAAGTTTATCGCATTTTCGCTTATAGGATTACGAAAAGTCCAATAGGTGGTTCAGTTCGTTTTCCACTAGTGCGTGAGACCAAGACATTTCGATAATCTCTTCCACTAGAGCAAAAAACATATCAGCTTTTGTTGCGTTCAAATTGATTAAACTTCGGCTCATACAAAATACACATGCGTCGTGACAAGGCGGACGACAATGGAGAGGCGTGCGTGTAGTTATCCTCTTCTCATGCTTAAATGCATTTATCGGTGGGGCTCTGCTACTTTCCATTAGAACTTACTGCTAATTTATTAATGGGTAGGCGCAATAATTCCAACAGTTACACGAGATGTTGAGGTAACAGTACCTCACGAAATTGCCTGGGGAATTCATCCGTGTGTTGACTTTGGGATCACAAAGTCGACCATTTTGCATTTTCTTTTAGTTTGACCTTTGAAAGCAAACATAATTCAAAATCACGCAGTTCCTTTACCTTCACTGCAAGTTCGAAGACTCTTCCTACGGTGAAGCTCTGCTATACTAGGTGGCGTGCAGCCTACAATAGCTAGTTCAATAAGCTAGGAAGAAAAACGATTCAAGAGACTGAAGTGCACGTATTGATCGGGCCACCGATTCAGACCAAAACCCCCGCGTGGGAGACAAAAAACTAACATTACCAGGAGAAACTTTAACGAGTCCAGTACGAGATTCTTCGTTCCTCGTGGTTGAATATGCAGAACAGGTCAAAAACTTGGCGCGAAAGGTCATGCTACACGTACAACGAAACACAGGACTTCAAACCTAGGATCAAACTGCATGCACACACGCCGTACTGACACAGTACGTTTTACTCGATCCGAACCCCGGTCCGGTCACCTATATAAGCAAGCTCACCATGGTATACTTTCTTCACATCACCACAGGCTAACTAATCAGAGCGGGAACTCCACACTTCAGTTTCCAAAGAGAAAAATCGACCTCCCCTCTCCCGTTTGTGAAGCAAACTACAACAGCAGAAATGGCCATGGCGATGGCGACCGTGAGGCTGGCTGAGGTGATGTTGCTGCTCATGTTCTTGACGCAGATCTTTGGCGTCCATCTCGCTGCGGCGGCGAGGCCGTTGGAGGGCGCAGGGTGGACGGTGGGCGGGATCAGGATGGTCACAGAGATGCTCGGCGGCATCAAGCAGTCAGTGTCCAACCCCCCAACGCACTGCTGCTAGTTTCGCTTTCACATACTTCCATAGACCCCGGTGGGTAGCAAAGCCACCTCTGACGACTTGTTCCTTCGTTCATTTGGAGCATTATACACGACAAAACTGTTACCATTTGTTCTTTGTTTGCTTGGAGATTATGGTTTTTTCTTTTAAATATCAAGCTGTAAATTATGGCGGTATTGTATTCTGTATATATGATTCTGTTCTTATGGGTGTATAGAACTATTTCCCACTTCAACGCTGAAGTTATTTATGTTTGGATATATATACGTTCATTCGGGACACTGCTAAAGTTACCAGCGCAGCCCTTCAGGAAACCAACCCACGCGGTCGTAGGTTCGAGTCCCAGCCACACCATTTTTGTTCATTTTCCACCCTTCTCACCTTTGTTTTGTTGAGAGAATCCCATTTGCCCACTACGAATGGGCCTAATTGGATGCAGTTGGCCCATTAGTCCCTTCTCACTTTTTTTTGAGAGAATCCCATTCACTACACCACGGACCAAGCCTAAGGGCACAAGCACTGCCGGCAAAAGGCTCTTAAGAGGACAATTGGACCGCCGGCAAAGATTTTGTGCCGGCAGGCCGGCCTGCCCGCTATAACCCTGCCGGCAAAAGTCTTTGCCGGCAGTTATATCTTTGCCGACACTTGGCCTGCCCTGCTATTGCTAGTATTGCCGGCAGTTCAATTATTTGCCCGGCACATGGATGCACTGCCGGGATGAGTTTTGCCGGCAGTTAAATTGCCCTTAGTTATTTACCCTGGCAGTTTACATAGTCCCCAGCTCAGCTATTAATACCATTCACAGCTAGATACAGGCACTGCACCTCATCCACTAGAGTCAAACGAATGCATCATAAACAGATCACTCCACATCATATATTGCAACTTAATTTATTCATACACTATTTAGTACGATACATGAGTACAACACAAGCCCTATCTAATTTATGCCAGACCTCTATTCAGTACTATACATGAGTACAACACAAGCCCTATCTAATTTATGCCAGAAGCAAGGTACAAGAAATTTCTAAGTTCTAAAATAAGCTTCAGTGTCTTTAAATTGTATTTCGCGAATAGTTTCAGGAGGTCCAGGAGAAGTACCAATCTTCAAATGATGTTCCTGAAATTATACAAAAAGGAGTCAATCGACAAACAACATTTGCATTTCATCTAACTGAAATTAACAACAAGCATGAAACATTCTTTAAATACACCTGAAAGGCACCTGTGATAATCTCAGACTGAAATAAGTCAACGGAGAAGAATTATTTCATGTATATTACTTCACCAGTTTACTAAAAGAATGAATGGCATCCTATTTTCCACCGGTAATAACCACCTATGACATATGGCATGGGATTCAGAAGTCACAATAACCTTGCTCAGATATAGCAATGCATTATACTCTACTAGTCTGTTGTATCTAAACATCATATTCAGCATTACATCACAAGGACACAAAGTATTAATTGATTGTCCACCCTATCGTTCCCTCTCACAAATTCACAACCAGAGAAGGCATCAAGAAAAGAAGTACTATACTTTAGCAGAAAGTTTGAAACACCACTATAACCAAGAAAATATATGCAGCTAGTACATAGCCAGAAATCCAGAGGAATACCTAATTAATCAAATAAGGAGCGGCGCAAGGTACTTACCAATTTCAGTAGAAGCTGAAATCTAGAGAAAATAATCCACTCCAACAGAAACACAATTAAAACTGGCCAAGTAAACACTTTTCGTCTCGGCAAGACAGTAAGAACAAGATTCCAAACCAATAATAAGAAAACCACATTTTATACCAGCAATTACTACTTTCTTTCTCTGTTGTTCATATTGAATGGACATCTTACACTATATACAAGGTATGAATTAAGAGCATTCCCTTTCCAAGGTAGACTAGCAGTTCTACAGGAACTCACTTTTCTTAACTATTCAACTTAAAACATTTATCTGAGCCTGACCTTGTAAATTTCAGTTTCCCAATTAAAAACATATTAGTTGTTTGTAAATAATAAATGGCTAAAAGCTCTGCTCCTCCTGCATTAAGTGAAAAACCTATATTGATCCTCATCACATGATAACGAACACCTCAAATATACATGTCCAACTCTTGTGAAACATCAAATCTTACACCATATGCTTCCCAGGACTGATCAGCTTCAGCTGCTATCTAGAAATATAACAGTTTTGGTGATCCGAAAATCTATAAAGAACTTACATTTAACTGATTGTGATTTAAATAATAGGGACAAAACTAGTTAACCCAGACCACTACCGTTCAGTATGGTACTTGTTAGTATGCCTTGCGTGCCCCCTTTTGCTGCAGAGCTAGGTATGTGCTTGAATTTTTCTTAGCTCTGAGTAATTATGTATGAAATCTGGCTAGCAAGTAGCAAGTAACGTCCAATCTCTTAGTTTGTCACCGGCAAGGCTGGACTGATGCTCTATCCAATTGGTCATGCTTACCTAACAATCGAGTAAAATTTGCTATCAATCGGACTGGTGGCCTAAGACTTGGATTGTGTCGATTAAGTTGAACAACTCATATCCTGTGCCAGCAAATAGCAAAATTCTCCTTAGCAGAAAATTTCCAATTCATGATGGTTATGGAGATATACCGAGCGTATGATTGTCCACATTACATATTTTTGACTGTTCTCATAACTTAGTCCGTAGCAAGTAGGATATGAAAATAAAAATAAAACATTTCTCTACCTTGTACTGCAGTCTGCATAACTGCAACCGAAAATAAACTCACTTCATCAAGTTTTGCAGCATCGGCAATGTCATCCAACGTGACGGAGCAAGCACCAAAGCACAGGAGAGACTCGGGAGGATTTCCTAGATTGTGACAAAACATGAAACATTTGTTAGGGGGGAATCCATCAGATCGTTGTGTAAAGAGCATATGCTATCCAGCAGCAGCTCTAGGAGGTGGTCAGGGGAGACACCGACAGCAACTACGGGCGAACACCGGGTAGGCGACCACCAGCAGAAGCTGAAGGTGTCAGTTCTGAGCTACAGGTTCGTGGCCACTTTGAAGAGGAAGAAATCATCCACCGACAGACTCCGGAACAGCTACGTTGACCTGAGAAAGTTGAACCAAGGATTATTGCATTAGAGATGAAAATGAGACTAACACTCTGGAATAGCCATCCTTCCACCTTTTTCACAGTAAACTAGAACAGACCTGCTGTGCATCTAAACATAGGAAGACAAATCGATTGGGAAGACACAGACCTGACCTCGTATCGAGCTCCAATTCGCGGGTGTTGTTGTAGTCCAGGTTCCCCGCGAACACGGGCCATGTGCGCCGGAAAACCCTAGTGGGGGGAAGTGAAGAGGAGGCGGTCAAAGTTGGAAATTTTTGCAGCAATGGCACTGGAAACCTAGCGAGAAAGAGAAGGGGAGAAGTACCTGCGTTGGTGTCGCCATGGCCTTGTTCCCGGCGAGGATGTCGGAGGAGAAGGCCACGGCGGATCCCAAGCGCTGCCGCAGAGGGACCTCACGGAGGAAGGAGGGCGTCGCCGGATCTTGCGGCCGCCGGGGCGCCAGGAACTTGGAGGGGCAAGGCACGGACAAGTCGTAGATGGGGACGGTGGCGGTGGAGCTGGAGGGGGCCTCGTGGTCCATGCTAACCGCGCTGCGCCGCGAGGAGGCACCACTCGGTGCCTTTACGGATGCCGAATCTCGCCGACGAGGCATGCCGAGTGGCGAGCGAAGAGCATCGATGCGGCAGCCGCCGGAGCCGGAGGTGTATGGGGAGCAGAGAGATTAGGTGGGCAAGGAGGGGAGCAGGCGTCGGAGAGGCGCGCGGCCGACGTACGCTGCTGGGCGGCGGAGGTGAGGGGCGACTCGGCCGCGGCCCTGCTGGACGGCGGCGCTGGGGCCGCTAGCTAGGTCTTGGGTGAGGTCGTATTTGGATAAGGAAAGGGTGGCTCAGAAACAATATAACCCGCCTCTTCCCAAAACTTTTGAAGTCCCCGCGCTCTATTTTCGCTCCCGCCCATGGCCAATTCCACCGCCCGCCCAGGCCCAGCTATGTGCCGGTAGATGAACTGCCCTGCAGAGTTTGCCGGCAGTTAACTGCTTATTTTTCCTGGCAGTTTATTTACCCCGGCAGGTCAATTGCCCTCTATAGTCTAGTTTCGCCGGCAGTTAACTGCCCCTATGTTTGGTCCGTGGTGTAGTGATTTGACCACCCCTAATGGGCCTAATTGGATGTTGTTCGCCCATTAGTCAAGCCGATACTGGGTTCTCGGCTCTGAGGCGAAACCTTTTTTTAAGGATTATCAGGGTTCAGAGCTGCATTTCATTGATAAATGTTCTGAATTTCAAAATTTTCATACAATTTCAAACTTACCAATTTCTCCCAAATTCATGCCTTTCCATACAATTTCAACATTTCAACTAGTGCGATTACCACACCTACAAATGCCCAAATGTAATTGCAAAGGGGAATTTGTGCTTGATCTTCGAGCTTCCTAATCTTCTGGTTCAGCCTCCTAAGCTCAACAGCATCAATGCGTGCTCCACCCTCCGTCTCTTCTTCCGGAGCTCGCGCTGCGGCCGCTGCCGTCTGTGGCATGATGGGCAACCATTCTTCGTGCTCGTCTAGCAGTTCATTCATCAGCGTCTTGGCCAGAACATCGACCCAAAGAAAGAAACATTTTATCTGCAATAACGCCAAACAGATCAACCTTATTGCTCAACGAAATGGAGAACTAAAATAGGGAAATTGCCCCGATTCTTACTCCATTCTCGCTGCACACATAGAACGGACGATTAGTGTTCTTCGGTGTGCGCGAAATCCTCCGAATAACGTCCGCCCGGCACCGTGGACAGACGAAGATCGACATCTCCATGCGCGCCGGAATCTCGATCCGCGAGGTGGTGCGGGAGCTAGAAGAAGACATCGAGCTCGGTTCGCGACCGCTCGGAGCCGAAGGGGATCTCAAAGCCTACGCGCACGGCCCCTGTAGCTGTAGCAGACGGCCGCGCCCTCCACGGCAATCTTCCCACAGTCGGCGGCGCTACCCGTCGACGCCGCCCTCTCGGTCGCCCGCGCCCGGCTCCAAGCTACCAACAGGAGTCGCCGCGCACCTCTGCGCGTGGCCCTCCAACCCCGTCCCCCGCTCGGCTAATTCCTGCAATTTGGTGCGAGCTCCGGGGCGCGTTCCGCCGCTTTTATCCCCAACGCGGCGACGAGCAACGGTTCTCTACTGGGTCCCACAAGCCGCGGCCAGCAACGGTCTGGTCTTTTTTTTCGAACGGTCTCTTCTTCGCCACCGCATGGTCCCACCTGGAAGGGCCGAGTCAAATGCATTGACCTGACGGAGACGGCAAATAGTCACGGAACGAGTTCTTGTGCACAGACTAGGGGCAAAACTGAGCACGATTCGTAGCTGAGGGCAAAACTGAGTACATGACGACATCTGAGGGCAAAACTGAGTAGATGAAGGCCTCTGAAGGGCAAAACATCGCAATATTGAAGTGCCAATGTTGGCTTGGGGTTATGTATATGCTCCTTCCCTCGATGGATCGGAGCCGATGTTCCGATGGATCGCCCAAAGTCAAACAGCTGCATATGATACTCTCTGTGTGTGTGTTATATAAAAACCAGTGTACGACCTTAAATTTAAAAGGTCCAAAGGTCCCAACAAGTTCGATACGTGTTGCGGCGGCACCTGCGAACCCTTCTATGATCATGATTGAGTCAGACATGATGATATCGACTTCAATATGTGATATCCTGAGCGGATCTCCTCAAATAAGACAAAACACAATGGTTACCAAGGTTCAAGCCCCCTAGATGTGTAATATCCCTACGTCTTCGTAAGAGTATATGTTGATACAATGGCTTACAAAGTATAATATATGTAGCATCTATTATCTGAATTCGCATCCACGATGGTTGTGTCTTCGGTAGGAGTCTTCGATTCTTTATATGGAGGCATCTTGGTATGGTATGATATGATCATATAATGGAGTTAACACATTCACCTTAAGCTCCTCCAAGTACATATGTGGCGTGACTGGGTGCGCACCCTTAGGGATCATGTGCACTCTTTGATCGAAAATGTATGTCCAGGCATGTATGGTATACGGCCGGATAGACGACATTGTGCATGCCACGAAATGCATGCACAACCAACTTAAACAAAGAGCCAACACCAATCGACGGGATCCCACACCTTGTGACGATGATCATGAAGGAAGGACGTACTACAAGAGAACGCCATTGTTCATCATTACAACAATGGAGTGCCACAAGTCACGGTGTTCCACCTCAACAAGGACTAGTTGCACCGCATTGTCAACGTGTTTCCATGACACGACAAATGCTTGAGACCATGTAGTTGCTGACCCAACTACATCTCTTTGATCATGAGTGGGACATCATCATCCCGGACAAGATTCTGCCCTGGTGGAGTGGTGGTGGAACTATGAAGGAAGGTTCCCTCACATGAAACATCACGGATAAGCGTTCACTGACTCGATACAGTGTTTTGCTGAAGGACAATGTGCAGTTTGTTCAATAACAATTAGCTACTCGGCACCAAACTGTTATCAAGCAGATCCAGGACACCTTCAAACTTTGAAGACATCATGGCAACGTGGACCTTGGAGAGTATAGTGGTAGAGTATTTAATATCTTCTACAACTTGAATATTGATCAATGGATGTATTTGTACTTAATTCATCTGTGCAGACTGCAGACTGATAGTTGAAAGTTCACAAGTAAGTTATTGAAAGTAGATGAAGAAACTAATAAGTAAAAGTTGACATGCTGGAATTAGTTGAAATGCGTTGTTCTTCATGTAAAAATTGGTTCGAAATATAGTTGGAAGGTGATGCGCAGCTACAGTTGATCATCTATTTTGTACTTTTTTTTTCTTCTAAATGCCTCCACCGCAGGGGAGGCCGATTCGATTGTCAAAGTATAGAACAGGGTTTTTTTGTGATAACACCATGTGCCAACTAAAAAACAAAAGCATGCAAGATGTGAGCATGTAAATTAAAGGACCTACTCATCCTACCGCACCTAAAACCAAGTGCCGACGATTGAGAACAAGGAAGAAACTAACCAAAACCTAAAGACTTGCAAGTTTTTTAAGCTACTACGAGCTCGAAAACGAGCAGGACATAACGCCGACAACCCAGCTGCGGTACTCCAGGCCGGAATATACACGGCCAAACAGAATGGCCGGTCTTTTGACACATGGCCACAAAAACGAGATAGCTTCCACGAGCTGGGACTTCAGATGGGCGGACATCAGATCACATCTTTTTTTTTTGTCTGATCAACCAAATCTCATCACATCAATTTTTCCGTCGGATCAATCAAGTGGCCGATTTCAGGCTTTTGAGAAGTAAATAAATCAGTATCACACATTTAAGGTAGGTCAACTGAATAGTTATAGCGACGGGAAATGGAAAAGGCAGGAAAATAATACGCTTCCGAGTTTATTGAGCGATACGCTGGATGGTACGGAGGCAGCTTAATTAGCTTCATAAATATTCCTGATTCTTACCACTACGGGAAACAGTCAAGACGCCGACGGCCCCCTGTCGTCAGGGAAAGGCTGAAAACCGTCGGCGTAGGGGTAGGCCGACGGTGGCCGTCGGCGTATCCCCGTCGGCGTATACCCCTGTCGGCGTAGCCTAGCTACCGTCGGTGTAGACTGGGCTACGTCGATGGCAAAGCCGTCGGCCTATGAATTGGCAGAATTTAGTTTAAAAAAAATTCAAATTTTTTTCCCAATTTTTTTAATTGTTTAACCACTTAATCGCACTAGAGACACATTTATCTCTAAACTTTCTTAATTACTCGCTTCTACTAACACTTCCTCACAGGTCACCCATCCTCAGACTACTCCAGCCCCAGCACGCTTAACTTCTTAGTTTCTTCCCTATGAGCTACCTAGAAATAACAGATACTTTACTGACAATATTATCCTATCAATCCTATTAACCCATGGACTATGATGTCACACACCTTTATTTTATGAATCCAAATAATTATTTAAATAAAAAGAAATGAATCATTAATAATAATCTTGAATTAAAATATTCTTGAATTCAAATAATAATTAACTTATTTGCCTTTTTCCATTTAATATTGAATAATTCATATCTTCAAATCCGTAAATCAAAATTTGACAAATAATATGTCTAAATCGATTTAAAAAATGAGAGAAATCCAAATATGACATCCATATCATCCATAACCCAACTCTTGACAAGTTTCCCTCCGGCTTGTCCAATCGGGGAATATCACGCTATAAGTGCATGTAAACTCCCTAGAGAGAAGTGGATGCCGGTGAAGCAGGTCACACCCCGAAGTGCAATCTTTGTCATCCAAAACTCATAACACACTTTTACACACATGATATGGTAGCCACTAGCTTGTGGTGGGAACCCGACGCTCCGGAGCCCCACTCCAGTGAAACCCTAGCCCCGTTGGAGAAAAAACAGACTTATACGAATACAGCCGGTACCAGCGTCAAAATGGGGTAGCAAAGTGTACCTAGTTTCTTGGTTGTGTTAGGGTGGACCCTAGGAAGTCCCAAAACAATGGTATGACCCAAATCTTGACAAGATTCCCTCATGTTTGTCCGATTTGGGACTTTCAGGCTATAAGTCATGAAACTCCCTAGAGAGAAGTGGATGCCGGTGAAGCAGGTCACAACCTGGAGTGCAATCTTTGCCATCCAAAAACCCATAGCACACTTGTACACACATGGTACGGCACCCCCTAGCTTGTGGTGGGATCCCGACGCTCCGGAGCCCCTCTGCGATGAAAACCTAGGCTCACTGGAGAAAAACGAGACTTATACGACTAAAGCCGGTACCGACGTCAAAATAGGGTAGCAAAGTGTAACTAGTTGCTTGGTTGTGTTAGGCTAGGCCCTAGGAAGTCACAAGACAAAGGTATAACCCAACTCTTGACAAGATTTTCTCATGTTTGTCCGATCTGGGACTTTCAGGCTATAAGTCATGAAACTCCCAAGAGAGAAGTGGATGCCGGTGAAACAGGTCACACCCCAGAGTGCAATATTTGCCATCCAAAACCCATAACACATGTGTACACACATGGTATGGCACCCCCTAACTTGTGGTGGGATCCTGACGCTCCGGAACCCCTCTCCGGTGAAAACCTAGCCCCGCTGGAGAAAACCAGGCTTATACCCACATGGTATGGATCCTGACACACATGGTATGACATCTACAACTCAAAACACACTTGTACCCACTTGGTATGGCACCACCTAACTTTTGGTTGGATTTCGACGCTCCGGAGCCACTCTTCGGCGAAACCCTAGTTTGAACATGGATTTTTTTGTCCTTGCTCATGGAATTTTTTTTGAAGAATATAGTTTGAACAATGTGTATGATGATGTAGATCTACTTCTCCTCTTCGAAACGAGCTAAAGAATATCGAAATCCGAGTTCCAATGTAAAAGTTATAAGTCATGCCGTCGGTCTAGCTTTTTTGTTTTTTTTTTAGCTAAAGCTAGGCCGACAAAAAGGCCGACAAAAAGCTAGGCCGACGGCATGCCGTCGGCGTAGCTAAAAAACCGTCGGCGTAGCTAAAAAAAAGGAAAGATCTAGGCTGCCTTGGTCGGGGTCTACGCCGACGGCCCCCCGACATTTGGCCGTCGGCGTAGGTCCTGTCCATCGGCGTCTCGAGTCTTTCCCATAGTGTACCCCCAACGTAAGCCCATGAAATCAATGACAGTAAATGAGATCAAATCAGACGTTACATGCAGGCCGGATTCGCAATATGTTTTTATCCCGGTAATTTCTCCATTTAAGCTGTATATATAGCTGGGCTAGCCAGACCCTATCTGCATATACCTCCATCGATCAATTGAAGTGATACGCGGGCTAGCTAGCGAATTTCTAATCTCCTGAACAAGCAAGTTCCAATTGTAACTAGTTAGTGTAGGGAGCGTGGTCAGCAGCAGTGCGTGCCGCCGCTCCCCCGGACTTGGAGCCACCGAGTATCTGCGTGGCCACCATCTGGACGCCGTGATCCCGCCTGCACATCGTCCTGCCCTTGGCCGACAGGACGCGGTAGAATTGCACCGAGATTACCATGAGCAACGCCGCAACGCCAACTTCGCCATAGCCACCACCATTCTCCTTTTGGAGAGAGCCTGAAGATTTTCCTTTGGGGAAGCACGAGATCAGGGTCTAGTTCGTTTGTTTGGTGAGAAGAGGATCGCGCGGCGAGCTCGTTTTACATTCACAGCAAACACACGGTGTACTGCTGTACGGTTTGGAGTCTTCTTCTGCCTGCGCGTGCTGTTGGCGGTGCCACGTGGTTACGCAACTTCCTGGCGATCTGTTGTTTCATGCTTGAAACGTTGGGGGAGATGGGAAAATTCTAGCTCGATCGTGCATCATATCGCTTTGACTGCACGTTTTGTATCCTGAACTGAGTGCTTCAGCACGACGAAATTTCCAGGCAACGATCATACACTCCGGTGCTTCACAAGTAGCGGCGCGTGACTGCTGCGTGTGTGCTGACCATTGCTCGGTCAGGTCATTTCATTAGCATCAGGAGAAGTCCTCGAACTCGCGTTGATCAGCAGGTCAAAGGAAACCATATCTTATGTTCTTTTTTTTTTTTGAAAGAGGGTAGTACAGACCTGCGTACATACGAAGAAACAGAAAAGAAAAACATACGCAAATCCGTACAAAGCGCTCAGCTTGAAGCACTACAGGAGCAAAGAGGCTCCTGAACCACCGCAGCTCGTCGTCGCCGAAGAACGCCGGAGAAGAAGAGCTCGAACCGCCTGCCGCCTGGAAGAGGGGAAGACCTCCAACGCTGAAGAAGACTGCAGAAACCACTCGCCGCAAGCAGCAAGATCTTGTCGTTGAAGAAACACGGCCAAGCCACCCCCGCGACCAGCTCCGACACCGCCTTCCGCCGGGGCGACAAAGCCGTGCCAGAAGAACCACCACCACCGCAGCCACCTTCCAGCGCCAAAGCTGAGCAGCAAAGCCCTCCACTCGGACGCAGCACCACCAGCAACTCCTCTCCTCGCCTCCACGGCCGGCCAGAGAAGCCACCAAGCGGAGAAACGCCAGAGTAACCGGAAGCAAGCACGCCGCCACAGCAGCTCCCCCCACGCCTCCACGGCCGGCCAGGGGAGCCCGAGGCACACGCTCGCAGCACTTGCTCCAGATCGACCCCCAGAACTCCACGGTGAGGCCGGAACGCACCCCACCGCCGCGGAGCCGGAGACAGGGGACAAAAGCCAAGCAGAGATCGTCACTTCCGCCGTCACGATCTCGCCCAGGGCACCAAAACCCGCCAGATCCGTAGATCGGCGAGCACCCAAAGCCAGACGCCCATCGACGACGCCACAGAGGACCACGCCGAGGAGGAAGAACGTCTGGACCAAAGAAACTCCTATCGACACCGATTTCCCCCCAAAATCGGCACGAGGAGACCTAAAACTAACCTACCTACACGCCGGGAGACCGAGAACGCGACCTCCACCACCCCCCGCCACCGCAGCGACGAGAGGCGGCGAGGATCTGCTCCGGCTCCGGCGGGAGGACGAGAGAAAAGGAGGTACGCCCTGGTCGCCTCTCTCGATTTACTGTAGAGAGAGGGGAAAGGTGTCGGGGTTTCGATTTTGTGCTTGGAGAATCTTTTTCATATCTTATGTTCTTGTTCAATGGAGACCACGTTGGTCGATGTGGATATCAGTTTTTTTTTTTTGAATTTTTCTTCTAATCAAGATAACACCTTTTCCAAGATTGCTCATAACAAGTTTTGAGTTGCTTACAGAACAATGATGGTTGATCGTGCTGTGTGTCGGTGTGTACATGTCATCCATGACATGGTTCCGCGTTACATGTTTACTACTCCCTCCGTCCCAAAATAAGTGTCTCAAGTTTGCTGAAAAGTGGATGTATCTAGACATGTTTCATATATAGATACATCCATTTTTGGGTAAACTTGAGACATTTATTTTTGGACGAAGGGAGTATTAAATGTGAGTTGGTGTCTGTACGTCATTTTTGCGGTACATACCAACTCACCGTTGCGCCGACCAAATAAAACGTCCAATGTTTCACGACCGAGTCTGAGTCCAAATCAATACGCGAGTCAAACAATCTTTCCACGAGCACTATATCTCGCCCTAACACGAGTCGATCTTTCCGCGAGCACTATATCTTACCCGCGTAGGGAACGTCCAAATGGGCCGGCCCACCTTCATGTGTAACCTTTTTCTGTTTTTTTCTTTCAGGGTTTTCTATTTTGGGCAACTTTTTTAATTATCGTTTAGTCTATTTATTTTTTCCTTCATTTTTCAATTTTACTTTTCTCATACAGGTAAACATTTTCTTGAAACCAATGAACATTTTTGAAACCATAAATATTTTTTAAATCGCTGATATTCTTAGATTTGTTGAATCATGAACATTTTTCTATATGATTTTTTTTCAAAATCTAAACCATTTTTCAAAAATGAACATTTTTAAAAAGCTGAACCATTTTCAAATGAAAATTTTTTATATATGATTTTTTAAATGAAAACTTTTAAAAATCTGGACATTTTTTTAATCATTTTATTTTTTAAATGAACATTTTAAAAAATTCGAACCATTTTTAAAATTGAACATTTTCAAGTTTAGACCACACTTGGATCTTTACCATTTTAGAAGTTTGAACCATTTTAGAAAATGAACCAGGCTTGGATCTCCGGGTCTCAATCCTATGTTTTTTTGTGTAATGGTTACCGATTATTTATGAACCTCATCTAGGTTGCACTTCATTTGTGTCCCGATGTCATTTTATTTCAGCCATCCAAGCCATCAATTTTTAACCGATGGTAAACTTGAATATCCGACGGAATTCAACCCTCGGCTATATTGGGATATCTAGTAGCGGTTGGATCCAAAACATCATGTTTGTTTCCTTGTCTGGACTAATGAACATTTATGCCTCCTATTAATTAGTTCCTCGTTGCTATACTGGTTATTCCAATTTCTTGATTAATATACTGGATGTTCAATTTTTCCTGTAAGAGTTCTGATGGATGCTACAGTTATTTCCTACCCACGAATACGACACGTAATTTCATTTTTCTTTCCTCATACAGTTCTTTTCACATTTGGACTGTTTATCAGTCTATATCATTTTCTCTTTTGCAGGAGAGTTTCAAGAAATAAATTGAAGAGCCTGATCTTTTCAGATTATTTATTCCACTGAATATTCAAGAAATTTTGTAGGAAAAAGGCACTTTTTGGACTGCTAAATGCAAAGTTCATATGGATGTTCTAAATTAATACAATACACAAACAATAATTCTTGTTACGATTATTTCAAAGATTAACGGCCGATCACTCTGATGCTTTGTTTGTAGTAATTTCTTTTTACCCTGACATTCTGTTCAAATATGCAAATTCATTTTTTTGCATGGTTAATTGCTAGGTTCCAATACATTTTTAGGGCATAATTGTAGAATTATTTATAATTTCTCTTACGATGAAACGAAATCCGCCAAGCTGAACCATGGTTTTCCTATTCAGATGTAATTTCATATTCATGTCTTTTCCACATGATCGGGCTAGTTTGGAAATATGTATAGTTTATTTCAGGATTTATGGTCTAATTGTCTTATTTACATGCCACTCTTCTGAAGTTTGATCCTGCTCTTGGCTATCTTCCATGTGAGCTTCGGGTGAGTTATTGTAATACCTTGAAATATCATTAATGTTTATTTAATATTTGGCCAACCAGAATCTTAGTGCTTAGTACTGAGCTAATAATTTTGGAAAAAGGTTAACTCCACATTTCCAAAATAGCCATATTCAGTCCAGTGTGCACAGTAAATTCATTACAGGAGGAGAGTATGATCTCCACGAAAAATTACGCTTTTTTGTTACAAATTTTCCGGTGCAACGCGTGGGAATTGTCCGTATCGGACATGGAGAACATGCTCTTTGGCTGGATGAAGTACAATTGTAAGCCCAACGTTTTTTTATTGGTCGTCATTCTTACACACATGCCTATATCTTGGCACGCCTTTGTAGCAGGCTAGCATATAAAGTGATCTAGGAGTGCAAAAAAAGGAAGGTTTACACCATTTTTTGTGTGTGTGTGTGTGTGTGGGGGGGGGGGGGGGGGCAATTGCCCCCACCCCTACCTAAACATAGCTCTGCCACTACCTTGCATAACAACCACCACACACTCACTCAAGCTCGCTTGCACTTCATATTTTCCTTCATTAGCTAGTAGAGGAGGGGAATGAAGAGGGTATGTACCACGGAATCATCAATGGCATACTATCGTATTTCACTTTCAATTGTAACACATTGTTGCCGCTGCATCAAACGATATCTCGCGCACAATGCTTAGTTATGATGTTTAAGTATAAATGGTTAACCTTTTCCGTCATTTAGGGCGAGCTAACAAAATATTGGACCATGTGCCAAATTCTAAAATAGGGCCTATCTCGCAAGAAAAATATAACTAATGAGTTATAGCAATGTATATTCCACATTATTTTACGTAGCAATTGGATATGTAGTATTGAGAATTGAACATATCCACAATACTTTTTACAACTAGGTTCATGCTTTCTACCATGATGGATTTGTAAAAGACATTTTGAAACACTAGATGTAGGAGATCCAATGAACAAAATTAAATCTTACATGTCAAAAAGAATCCCAAAAACGCGTGTAAGTCTCGGCATTCTATGTGGTCCATTATTCGTTTCAGAAGAAAACGAGATTTTTGGTGTCCTATGTAAGAAATACAACACTTTGTGCTAACAAAGATTTTGATGAGACGTTTATTTTATACACAAGTTAGAAAAATATCGCTTTTCCACGAAACTTGGCGTGTGATATGTATAATGTCGACATGTGCACATCAATTTTTTGATTAGAACTTTTTGAAGTTTCAAAAAAAATCCAGTGGCATAATTATATGCTCTACAAAGTAAATTTTACAAATATGAAAACATACACACCACATGTTTCGATTTCTGGACCTGCTGGGCCGTCAGCTCGTTGAAATTCGGGAGGTATGATATATCGCCCTGCAACAGCGCGGTGTTGTTACGCCGCCTAAAGGCAGTCCTTCTTGGGCCGCTTCAAAATAGGCCCAATAAAAAAGACACTCTTATTTTTTTCCTTTTGCATTTTTAAATTTGAATATTTTTAAAAGATTTTAAAATTCAAAAATATTTTCAAAATTATGAATTTTTTAAAACCTGAACTTTTGAACTATTTTTTAAAAGTGAAAATAGAAAACCGAAAAGATGATAAGAAAACAAAATACAAAAAAGACAACGAAAATAGAAAAAAAAAGAAGGAAAACAGTAAAACAACTGAAATTCAAACCGCAAAAATGGGCTAGCCCATCAACACGCCGCTTCAGTCGGCGCGGCCGTCTGGCGCCGCCTGCGAGCGATATATAGGATTCACCCTTAATTGGGTCTCTCGGACCTGCCGTTTAGGCTGCTTTGCCCCATGGCCCGACTCTGTCACGAACCCAAAAGCCCATTAGCAAAAGTGGATCAGTTTCTAAGGAGATCAACCCAAGACCCTAATCTGACGAGTAAAAAATCTCTAACACAAGACAACACCAAGAAGATTTGCTCTTTTCTTTTACACTTTATTTTGTAATCCCTGTAGTCACCTCATTTATCTCTACCATGTATTATTCGCTACCATAATATATTGTGGTATTGATTGTCAAAAAGAAGAACATTTGTCAGAGCCCTAAAAAAAATTGTTTCATATTCCATGATCTCCAACAAAAATCTCCTTTGCCCTATATAGCCACACTGGAAAAGCAGTTGAGCAAAACCAAAGAAACTACTTTTTTTTAGATAAGGGGTTGCGGATCCCCGGCCTCTGCATCCAAGAGATGCACACAGCCATCCGCAATTATTAAACATTCAAGGGTACAAGTTCACAATTCATGGATCACTTAAGGTGGCTACAAAGATCAGCCACTCAAACAAGAGTTTACTATGCATCTATTCTTCTAGGATGACGCCACCCAGCCCGGCTGAAAATAGCCCGCACAACCGTCAGCATACGGGTACATCCGGCATCCATAAGCCCACGCTGGTCCGCAGGAAGCAGGAATGACCATGAGTGGATCCAAAAGCACGCCTTGTGAATAACATGCAAATAATGTGAGTAGAGTTTGTTTTGTTAAAAACAATGTCATTTCTATAGTTCCAAATAGCCCACAATATGGCCGCTACACCAATCCGAATGCGAGCTTTTGTAACTTTATCTATCCCATTCAACCATCTACCAAAGAAACTACTAAGTAGCGTTCCATGAACATATGAAGCTTAAGTTGATATTTCGCTGTATACTTCACATAAGGCAATCAGCTTTCCTGAACAGACGCTACTGTGGAAGAAGAAGGAGCTGGTGAACGTGCAGTGTGGCCTTCCAAACCAGACAAGTCCTGATTGCCTATTGGCCAGAGATGAAGTCCCTCGTAACTATAACGGATACGGTCTCACGCTCAGCACATAGTTTGTGCTAGAGAGCATTTCTAAATCAGGCATACTATATAAACTGAGGATAAGGTAAAGATAAATAAGGTAGAAGTATAAGTAGGGATGAATAGGTTGCTCACAATATATTGAGCCTCCTTCTTAAGATGCTTCTGATTTGGAACTTGCAATATTCTACCTTGTCACCGCTGTCAATCTCGCCATCTTTCATTATCCGATCAAATACTGATTTTGTGTCGGTGTGCAGTGTCCTATGTCCACAGCCTCTCATGTATTATTGTCTTGAGACGGCATGCCTGCATACACTGAAAATGTCCATCTTCTCACTGATAACTTCCGAAGGCAGTGATTTTCGTATCGGCTAACTGAACTGCGAAAATTGTAGTGACATTTCTCTGAAATGTAATTTATTTACCCCTTCTATATACGCAGGCGTACCACATAGGATATACGCGGTGCAAAACGTTCAATTATTGCAAGAGGCATTTCCTGCAAGCAAGAAGCATCTCGGAAGGTCGGTCTACCCACAACTGTTCCCTCACCGTATAGTTGTTAGCCCGACCTTTTGATTATGCATGGGAGAGTTAATAAATCCAAACGGATGATAGCGCCAACGAACTATGGTCGGTAGATCTTGACCGGATGCCTCGTGTAAACTGACTTGGATCCAGCATTCCAGCATACCATCGCGCTTGATACCGAAATCTGAAGAACATTATCAACTGATCCGCATGCATATAAAACTTGAATTGTAGATAATGTTAATCGTATAGTAGTTAATTGCAAGTTTGTACTGATACATTTGCCCAATTAAATTGCATATGCATTTGTCCAGATATTTAACCAGGTCCAACAGAAGTACATTAGTTGTTTGTTGGATTGTTTAAATAATCGTAGATTCCTCAAATTATGTAGCAGCACGTAGCATATATTTATTCGGCTGGTCGGATGACTAGACACAAGTGTGTTCAAGAAAATCCACAACTGCGGTAACGTACACTTCAGTCCTGTCTATCAGGTATGACTGTACCAGAGACAAAGATAGCAGAAGAAAAGTTGCTCCGATAAAATGAAAAATAGAAGTATCTGTCTCTTAGCAATCCTACACCTGGAACCATACCTCCTCAATTTGAACAAACAGATATGAATAAAAACGATAATTTTTTTTGCAGGTTCTGCAAAAACAATCTTTGCAGGCCAAGCGGGACTAAAGGCCCAACCTTTAGTACAATGGAATAGTGTTCCTTCTAGTCTACCTATTTCTTTTGTAAGATATGTACTCATGAATAAATGGAACCTGGTGTTGTCTTGTGCTCTTAATTTTAGAGAAGTACTACTTACGCCTTGTATGCTTATGAGGTATTTTTATTTCATAAGTATACGGCGGACTGTCGCAATTATTTCTCCGCTAGCCGGGGCGTGACAGTTTTTGTGGTATCAGAGCACAGGTTCCAGATAATCTACCATAGCAAAACTTAAATAAAGCTTTAGGGTTAAAAAAAAAAGGAGGTTTAGAAGGTCAATAACAAAGTAGACAAATTTTGGGGTAGGATGGCGACCATGCTCCGCTAGTATCGTAGGATGTGTACCGGTTTGTTTAAAGTTTCTGTCCTTGCTTGTGCATTAGCATTTTGTTTGCATGGTAGGACTAGGTAGTAGCATGTTGATAAGAGGTGTAGCCATGGATGTTTTGTTTGTTTTACTAACATGCAGGTTGTGTGTTGTCAAATCAGGCATGGCGTATGTGGAGATTCCAGCCAAGGAATTTTTGGTAGAGTTTACCGCAACTTTTTGTCTGGGGGCACCAGTTGTTAGCTAGAGGCCTGGCCCGGAGGAGATAGTTGTTGTAGGGGTTCAGGTTGACCTTGGTCCAGGTGATAGTGTCCAGGTGATAGTGTTCCATTTCTGTGCTACGAGGCTGTAGGTGCATCCATGCCGGAGGCCGAGCAGACGGCGTCCTTGGTCACCTATGCTCTAGCTACTGAACGTCAGGTCTAAATAAGAGAAATCAATTTCCCTGTGTTGGAGTTCCAGCAGAAGCAGAATAACGAACTGCGCCAGAAGCTAGCTGAGACTCAGCACCTGTGTATCGAGCTGATGGACATTATCCGTTCTAGTGAGAGGGAGGTTGCTTTCCTGGAGCGCCTATCTCACAGGTTCAGTCGTTGCATTCGTAGCCTGAAGGACACTGTTGCAGCTCTGCAGCGTGGAGATGGAAGCTCTGCCGGTAGCTCCTGAACTAGGGGCATCGGCAGCTTGAGCAGTAGTGGTGTCGTACCTAGTGTCCTATAAAATAAAGTCTTGCAGGGAGTAGAGTGTGGGTGGCAGTAGTTTGGGCTGCAAGACGCAGTGGAAGAGTGGTTGGGGATGGCGCTAGTCATTCGTCCTGGGTTTGGGAATGAAAAGTACCTGTAATAGTACTCTAGCACTATGCTTTGCATGCTGTGAAAGAACTTGTGGTCTGCTGGCCGAGGCTATAGAACTAGTAGCGATATTACTCGTGCATTTTTCCTTTACATAATCTAGCGTTTAATCTGCATGAAGTTGAAGAAGGATGCTTGTTTTGCTATTGTTTGTTCTACTTGGTACTACTGTTCTTTGTAGTATTACTGAAAACCTTTCCTGTGAACATTTCTTGCTCGGCATGTGACTCAAAAATATTTAGTGGCATGTGTACAGACCTGACACTTTATAAGATGTACATATGCATCTCTTTGTTGAGATTTTCCTTGATTGCTAAGACAAGCTGAGAAACCTGGAACGTGACTAGGTGAGGAACATGTAATAACCCATCTCTTTCACCTAGTAGTACATCATGCATGCAAGTTGAGAGGCATGCATGCAAGTTGAGAGGCATCGGTGAGAATTAAAATTTGCCTGGCATGCATACATGCATGTGTCCATCGATGTCTAGACTGTGGCCTACACTGCTTTTCTAGACACACTGTTTGAGTAGACATACACGAGCTGCTTACCTAAACGAATCAAGCATGTGTGAAGTTTCTGATTGCAAAGATATTTCTTTTTCCTGATGTGACTATTCTCTGCCTTGGCTAACTCACCTAATTTATTCAAGTTATTATAATAGATGGCTGATGATCATAGCAATGGTACAAGCCGTGACGCAAACAACGGCAACGCTAGACAAATGGTTCATGAATTAGGAGATCAGGGTGCGCTCGCTAATCTGCTTACCAATATACTCGGCAAGCAGCAGGAAACTCAACAGCGCCAAATGGATATCCTAGAACGTGTTATGAAGAATGACACTCATCGTAGCGGTCTTGGTGAATTTCAAAAGCTCAAACCACCCTCCTTCTCTGGAACAGCAAATCCACTGGAAGCAGAAGACTGGATGACTGCCATGGAAAAAGCATTTGATGCTATGGAATTCACCGATAAGGAGAAAGTGTCATACGCGGTCTATATGCTTCAGTCAAGTGCTTTTGAATGGTGGGATGCCCATAAAAAGTCTTACCCGGAAGGAACTGAAATTTCTTGGGCATTATTTAAGGAAGAATTCTA
Organism: Poa pratensis; assembly: GCA_947311845.1. Taxonomy (NCBI): domain Eukaryota; kingdom Viridiplantae; phylum Streptophyta; class Magnoliopsida; order Poales; family Poaceae; genus Poa; species Poa pratensis. The sequence goes on from CAMZMU010000053.1 coordinate 48,758,370, forward strand.
TAAGAAATATTTCCCGGAGAGTGTCAAGCGCATGAAGGAAAGAGAGTTTCTCGAGCTAAAACAAGGAAATAAATCTGTGACCGACTATGAAATTGAATTCTCTAGGTTGGCAAGATTTGCTCCAGAATTTGTTCAGACTGATGGCTCCAAGGCGAGGCGTTTCGAAAATGGATTACGCCAGCCACTTAAATGGCGCGTGGAAGCCTTTGAGCTAAATACTTTAAGGGAAGTAGTAAGTAAAGCACAACTACTAGAAAAGGGATATTATGAAGAAAGACTTGATAGGGACCAACACTCAAAGAAGCCGAAGTTTAATGACAATCAGCAAAATAATGGGAGGTTCCGGGCTGGTGGTCGCCCCGAACGAGTTGCTGGGTATTCATCGGCAAACATGGCAAGGAGGTGTCCCATATGTAGGGGAAATCATTCTCCTAACATTTGTCCTGATCGATGTGGTAAGTGTTATACCTGCGGGAAACCTGGACACACTCGTCATGAATGTCCAAACAAACAGAATTTTAATCGCATGGCTCCTTTTGCTCAATCAAGACCCTTGGCATTGCCCCAGCCACCCCAACAACTGTATCTGCCTGGCCCTTCATCCGCAACTAATCATGGGCCAAATCAATATGGAAAATTTACCCTTACCTCTTCGAAAATAATGGTACGTAAAATTTCGAGGTCGAAATTTTTCTAAGGAGAGAAGGATGTAATATCCGAAAATAATAATAATAATAATTGAACCTTAACACTAAATATTTGTGCACTTTTTAATTTATGTAGCAAAAGTGCAGTTTACACATAAATCTAGGTTGAAATAAAAAGGAAGAAGTAACACTCAAGTAACCTCTAAATATCTCGGATTAGAAGCTGCTACTGGATAAATATCTTAGAGTAAGCTGACCGGGGAAGGTCGATCTAATCCACCGCTTTTCCTTATCCCTAACTGGACAGATGTCCATCTCTCATCTGCGTTCCCCAGCTATAAATAGCCTCTCGACCACCCCACGCTGCCTCACTCCACAGTTCACAGTGCAAGCTACTCCCAGTTTCCATCGGTAGACTCTAGTACGATTGGACGAGTTGACAGACAAGATAGAGGTACGGCAGTTGCTGGACCCATTCCTCGGTCTTGCCTTAAGCATACTAGTATCTAGTTGTTCTTTTCTCTAGCTGTTGTAGGCTCCTTCCTCTCCTAGATTTGTTGTTTGTTCATGAACTGGAGTAGGATTCTTGCTGCTTCTTGATACGATCTTGCATGAGAAGTAGGGAAATTACTAGAAGTGTCAAGAGGAATGGATTAGCCTAGTACTAATATATCCAGGAGCTGACGCATCTTATGTCCATTAAATCAGTGCCAGTAGTTACTACCAAATTTACATGCAGAACCATGGAAGACAACTAGTACAACTTTGTGCTAATTAGTAAATGTACAGATCAATTAATCCCCATACTTTCTTGCAATAGTAAACTAGTAAAGCTAGTAATATTTGGTGTGCATCGCATGCGTACAGTGAGAAGATCTTTGCTTGCATGCATAGAGGAGTAGTCAAATCCACGATCCATGTTGCCAGAATAGTAGTATAGCTAGCTACTCACGCCTCACGTGTATACCTCACCCTGCTGCTAGTACCATGCATGAAATAAGGACTGATTGGACTGACTCAACTAATGAATTCTATGCAAACCGACCAGGTTGAAGCCAAGTCGATCGGAGAAAATAATCAAAGGCAAGGCTGTGCATACCAGTTTCTTCTGCAAATAATCCCTAAGATATATAATCCTGATTGAACAACATAAAATGTTCTTATATGTTACATGTGATATAAACGTAATGGTTTGTGAATATTTGTGATGTGAAGTGTACTTTGTGATGTTGAATGCTATGCATGATTTGTTTGTGAATGACACCGTCGTGATCATGGTATGTATGGTGTACCAAGCCCGAGGCGGTCGATACCTGAAATAACGGTACGCGGTTGAAAACCGGTACTAGTGTGGGATGGATGTGCCTCACACAAGTAGGGGACTCGGCGTCGTGATTCTCGGAGATGGGTACTTCCATTGGTGGAGATTACGACGGTCATTTGTGTGCTTGTGGTGTTTACTTTTATTTGTATTGTCGCACCGCTGATTAAATTTCTAGTATTTAATTTCATGTATATCAGTTTTACTAACATGTTTATGGAAATTGTTAACTGTCATTTAATTAATTATTCTTTTATCCTTGCTGAGTATGTTCCACATACTCACGGCCAATTTCTTTCCTCTGGTATGTGCAGTGCTTAAGGAACATGATTGTGATGGGGAAGCAATGGAGGTCCTAGAAAATCAGTAGACATCTAGGCAGGGTGTTGGAGCTACGGTTTTACTTAGACATGAATAAATGGAGGGATGCCTTTCTCGCATGCCTAGTACAATGGAATAGTGTTCCTTCTAGTCTACCTATTTCTTTTGTAAGATATGTACTCATGAATAAATGGAACCTGGTGTTGTCTTGTGCTCTTAATTTTAGAGAAGTACTACTTACGCCTTGTATGCTTATGAGGTATTTTTATTTCATAAGTATACGGCGGACTGTCGCAATTATTTCTCCGCTAGCCGGGGCGTGACAAGTCACACCCATAGCGGCCGCCAACATCGCAGCTTCTTCCATATCCTGCTACAGCACCTGGGGAACGTTTTCGGAGAACACCTTGAGGGGTGGGATCGATTGTTTGGCCTGTTCTCCGAGCTGGGGAATGTCCCTTCTTTTCCCGCTTGCAATTTACTTGATTTGCTCCCGCTTGCACTTTTACTTGATTTGCTCTTCTCCACTTCCTTCCGAAGTGTGCGTAGATAGTCGTCTGGCTTATGGTGCAACTCATATTGCGATTTTGTGTTCAGAAAATCACGTGCCCACGCTTTTTGCTTCTCGGTGTATACCGGGGCGGGTTTGGGTTTCTTCTTTGCAAAATGCGCATCTTTTTTGGCCTTTGCGATCGCTGCGGTTTGCTCGTCAGTACGATCGTAAGTTCTGATGGGAAGATTCTTATGAGGTACTCTTGGGAGGGGCGACATTTGTCGTTTTGTGCTGCTGCGTCGGTTAGTACTCATCGACGGAGCACGCTTCCGCTTATTGTCCTTAGCGGGCAAAGGCGGCGGCGAAGACGGCCGACCCAAGTCCGGCGGTGGAGATAGAGATGGACTCGCGCTGTGGTGGTCGTAGTCATGGGGTGGTCTTCTTGGAGGTGATGGAGGTTGATTGCGTGGATCACACGTTCGCTGGGAGACCCCAAGAGGAAGGTATGATGCAGTATAGAAGCAGTTTTCCCTCAGTATGAAACCAAGGTTTAATCGAACTAGTAGGAGCAAGAAATCACTTCGGAAGGTTGTCAGTGGCGCGCTGACGTGGAATCTGCACACAACACAATCAAACTACTTTGCCCCAACGAAATAGTGAGGTTGTCAATCTCACCGGCTTGCTGAAAACAAAGGATTAAACGTATGGTGTGGAAAATAGTAGTAAATTACAGAGAATGAAAAGGAACAGTGTTTGCAGTTGGTTGTATTATCAGTGTAAAAGAATGGACCGGGGTCCACAGTTCACTAGTGGTGTCTCTCCATAACAGATAACTAACATGCTGGGTGAACAAATTACAGCTGAGCAATTGACAAAATATTGAGCGCGTGACAATGCATATATATGACATGATGATTACTATGATATTCATGTGGGCATTACGACAAAATACATAGACCGTTATTCCAACAGCGTCTATGACTAATAATCCACCGCCAGGTTGTCATACCGAGTTCCCCGTTGGTATTAAGTTGCAAGCAACGGATAATTGCATTAAGTAATGTGCGTAAAGTAAACAAATGCATTAGACCTAACGGCATACCCTTAAGCTAAGCATCGGTTATTTTATCCCTAGTGGCAACAGCACATCCACAATCTTAGAAGTTATTGTCACTCTCCCAGATTACCGGAGGCATGAACCCACTATCTAGCATAAATACTCACTCTTGGAGTTACAAGCATCTACTTGGCCAAATCATCTACTAGTAACGGAAAGCATGCAAGATCATAAATAACATATAAGATAGATTGAAAATCAACTTGACATAGTATTCAATATTCATCGGATCCCAGCAAACACAACATGTAGCATTACAATAAGATGATCTTGATCATGATAGACAGCTCACAAGATCTAAACATGATAGCATAAGGTGGAGAGACAACCATCTAGCTACTGCCATGGACCCGTAGTCCAAGGATGAACTACTCACACATCACTCCGGAGGCAGGCATGGTGATGTAGAGCCCTCCGGTGATGATTCCCCTCTCCGGCAGGGTGCCGGGAAGAGCTTCTGAACCCTCCCGAGCTAGGGTTGACGGCGGCGGCGTCTCTGAAACTTTTCGTGGATAATGGCTCGGGTATTTAGGGTTTTCGCGTTGGGAGGAATAAATAGGCGAAAGGGCGGCGGCTGCGGAGCCACGAGGGCCCCACACCACCCCACGACGCGGCAGGGGGGCCCGCGCGGCCCCATGGTGTGGGCGCCACGTGGCTCCCCTCCGTGTCTCCTCTGGACTCCGTCTTCGTGTTGGAAAAATAGGAGGTTCTGGCCAAGTTTCGTCCAATTCCGATAATATTTTCGGACTAGCTTTTCTGGAATACAAAAACAGCAGAAAACAGGAACTGGCACTGTGGCATCTTGTTAATAGGTTAGTCCCAGAAAATGCATAAAAATGGTATGAAATGTATATAAAACATGTAACAATTGGTATAATATCAGCATGGAACATCAGAAATTATAGATACGTTTGAGACGTATCAGAGGTGTAGGTGACCTGCGACGACTCGGAGGTGGTGTTGTCCTTGGCGTCGAGCCTGAAACTTGATGTAGTTCTTGTCCCATAGAATGATATCACCCACAACTTCTCTGAGTGTCCTCTCATCTTCAGGTCCAGGGATGTCAAGCTCCATATCAAGAAACCCCGATACGATTTCATCCACCCCGACTTTAGCATAGCCAGCTGGAATCTCACGGCCTTGCCAGCGTGCGTCAGGTGGACAAGGTAAAGCATATCCGTCCGCCACCTTCATGGATATGTTCTTCAATTTTTGATGGAGCTCGCAAGATATTGAATCCTTGATTCCATCCACGGGGTAGCCGGGACCGCCATCTATCATCCGCCGTGCATCGTCAGCCGGGACCTCCGAGTGACCCACGCTGCTTTTTCGCTGAGATGGGCCGGCGGTAATATCGAGTACAGGATCTTGCAGGCGCACTACTCCTCTAAGTTCGTCAATCTGCTGCTGCTGGTGGTTAATTCTGGCAAGCAACTGGTTGAACCTGTCTCCCTCCTCCTCCTGCTGTCGCTGCTTTGCTCTCGCTCGGCTTCTGTAAGTTTCTACGTCTTTGGCAAACCCAAGCCACCACGGATACTTAGGGCCAAGGCCTCGTGTTCATCCCCCTTTTTCGTCATTCCCGAGGACCAGTTGATACGTCCCAAACGTATCTATAATTTTTGATGTTCCATGCATGTTTTATGTCAATTGGCACATGTTTTATATACACTTTATATCATATTATGACATTTATTGGATTGACCTACTAATAGTTGCCAAAGTGCAAAATCTTCTTGTTTTCCTATTTGTTGTGTAGGAATTATCAAAAATACAAAAGAAAACCTTGTTGGAGTCAAATTGGGACTTTCCTGAAATCTGTCTAAGAACTTTTTACGGAGATTGTCAGTTTGACCCTCGAAGATGGCGTCCAATGGAAATCAAATTACAGAGAAAGTGGTCACAATTTTCCATACGAAGATTTTAAGCCCGAGATCAGCCCAATCGGAGTTTGGACGCGGCCTGTAGGCCCGTTTTGGTGGAACCCTGTAAGGGGTGACGGAAATCCGAGAGTCTATTTAAGGAAGAAACCCTAGGTCGTGGGAGGAGCTCCATACCACGAATTTTCCTCCTCCCAGGAAGCCGTCTGGGGGTGGGGAACCTCCTCCATACCACCACCATCTCTAAGGAAGAAGAGGGGCCAAGGGCCGCTGCCCCCAAGGGCCGCCGCCGCTCCTCGCCGCAGCGGGCTGCCGCCGCTAGCCGCAGCAGGCTGCCACCGCCGCGCCATGGCTGCTGCGGGGCTCCGTCTCCACTCCGGGCTGCACCTCTTCATCAACCTCTCCATCAAGCTCCTCATCACCATGACCATGTGTGAGTACTTTCCCTCGGGGCTGAGGGCTCGTACCGGTAGCTATGTGGTTCATCTCTCTCTTCCATGGTGTGATCTTTATGTGATCATGAGATTTGTAATCTAGTTGAATCCATAGATGTTACTCTTCATTATCTTATGAATTATGCTACTCAAGTGGTTTTATTAATGTAATCTCCGGAGTCACCTTTGTCCCATGGTGCGAAGTTGACAGTGTGCGCACCGTGTGTGACTCTTAGGCTAAAGATTACAGGAATACTTATCATGAGTTGTTCTTTTGTTGGTTGTCACTATAAAATTGTGGTGTTTGTTTAGTACTATTTTGGGGCGCTCATAGTGACATTGGGGTTCCCTAGATGTGGAAGACAGACTTTAAGGTGTGCTTTTGCAGCCCTACACGATGGTCTTGGTGTTCTATGATATTGTGGTGTTTGTTCACTCAGACTTTAAGGTGTGCTCTTGTAGCCCTACGCAGTAGATTGGTATTTCTATCCAACGGGAGAATAGTTCAGAGTAGCATAGTGAAGAGGAAATATTTATGTATTCAATTATATTATTATTGTTGGGAGTGTCCACTAGTGAAAGTATGATCCCTAGGCCTTATTTCCAAGCATTGAAACACCGTTTGCTCTCATTTTGTCTCATGTTTGCTTGCTGCCATTTTTATTTCAGATTGCAATTACCACTTATAATCATCCATATTACTTGCATTTCACTATCTCTTCGCCGAACTAGTGCACCTATACATCTGACAAGTGTATTAGGTGTGTTGGGGACACAAGAGACTTCTTGTATCTTAATTGCAGAGTTGCTTGAGAGGGATATCTTTGACCTCTACCTCCCTGAGTTCGATAAACCTTGGGTGATTCACTTAAGGGAAACTTGCTGCTGTTCTACAAACCTCTGCACTTGGAGGCCCAACACTGTCTACAAGAATAGAAGCGTGCGTAGACATCAAGCTATTTTCTGGCGCCGTTGCCGGGGAGGTAAGGTAAAAGGTACTCACATCCTCCAGCTACTTAGCTATTTTCTAGCACTGTTGCTGACGTGTGAGTGCTTGAAGGTATTTCCTTTAGATTCTGCAGTTATATCTTTTTGTTTCTTGTTTTTATTTCACTAGTTAGGCTTAATGGAAAACAACAAAAAATTAGAGAGCTCTATGAAATTTATCTTGAGTTAGGACATGATGTGTTTGAAGAGAAAATTAAAAAAGCTATGGAAAATTACTTGCATGATGGTAGCAATGTTATTACTATAAATTCTTTGTACACCATTATTGCTAATGCTATGGAAAAGTCTAAGCTTGGGGAAGCTGGTTTTGATGAATATGGTATTTTTAGTCCCCCAAGTTTTGAGGAGAAAATTTTTTATGATACTTTGCCTCCAATTTATGATGATAATCATTGTGATGTTTTCAGTCCACCTACTATTGAGGATATAGTTTATGTTGATTATGATATGCCTCCTATTTATGATGATTACAATGATGGATGTGATAGTTTTACTCCCACTATTACTAATGAAACTGTTTTTACTTATGTGGAGAGTATTGATACTTTTATGCATATGGATCATGGTAAGAATGTTTCATGTGATGGTTATATTGTGGATTTTATCAATGATGCTACTGAAAGTTTTTATGAGAGAGGGAGACATGACTTCATATACCACAATAATATTAAGTCTCCTCTCTTTTTGTTGAAAATTTTGAAGTTGCACTTGCTTTGCCTTCCTATGCTAGTCACTTTGTGCTTTATTGATTTATTTTCTTACAAGATCCCAATGCATAGGAAGTGGGTTAGACTTAAATGTTTTCACATTTTTCTCTTGATGCTCTCTTTTGCATTTCAATTCTTGATCCTATGTGAGCATCATTAAAACTATCATGGCTGTCCAGAAAACAGATTCCTAAGCTTCACTGCGAAAAATGTTAAAAATCACAGAAAAGGAATTTTGACCTGAAATTTTACGACAGCAATCTTCAGTTATTAATACACATTTCATTAGTTCAAAATTTTCTGATTTGAGCAACGTAAGTGCCTCTGAAAATTCACTCTTTACGGGCTGTCCAGTTTTTGACAGATTCTGTCTTTATTTTGCATTACTCTCATTACTTGTGTTTTGTGTAGTTCTATTGATCAAAGGGCAATGCACAACCATAGTAACAGTAGCTAATGTTTAGAATCAACTCATGATATGTCTTTGCTGTACCTATGAGGATTTAATTTATGGAGACACTAACCCCTCTAATCAAGTTTTATGTTGAGTTTTGTGTAAAGAGAATTTTTCAAGTGGAAGAGTTGAGGGTGATGAACAAAGATCAAGAGGGACAACCACTCAAGCTTGGGGATGTTACCCCTAGACTCACCCAACATATATCAAATAAGTACAAGAATTCAAGCTTGGGGATGCCAAGCCACCTCACTCCAACCATCTTGATAACAAGTAAGTAAGCCTAGCTACATGGCTATAAAGAAAGCGCTTTACGGGAGGCAACCCGGTTGTTTTTTTTTGTCCTCTTGCTGTAACAAGAGACTTAGTTTTTAGTTTAGTTTCTAGAATTTTTAATAAAGTGCCAAGTTTTACTCATTTTGGTTTGAAAAAGTTGCTTATAGCGTTCGGAGATTTTATTCCTGCACGAATCTGTGCACGGTATGATTTTTAATTCTTATTCTGTAACTCCGAATGAGCTCATATTTGAACTGTAGTTGCAACTTTTCATCCTCTGTATGCATGAATTTTTTGGAATTTTTGACAAAGTTAAGTAGGGTAGAAAAATACGTTTTGCTGCTGCTGTTTTTCTGGACAGATTCTGTCCCATTTTGTTTGATGCATGCTTAGAACTTTTAACTTGAATCTTTTTTATCCAATTGAGTTTATGAGTAGGCATACAACATTATACACTTTCTGGACATTCATATGAATTTTTGTCTAAGGATTATATGCAGCAAGAAATCTATTTGTTTATCACTACTAATGCACCCCACAGAAAAAGAAATGGGAGAAACGGTGTTTTGAAGTTTTTTCACAGGGATTAGAGGAGATGCACCAAGAGCTATCCAAGGATGGTGAAGACCATAAGCTTGGGGATGTGAAGACAACCCCACTGGACCTACACACTCTCGGTTTGCACACGTCTAACTTCTGTTTTTCGATCGAAACACTTTATCGCATAAACTTGGAGCGTCTTTTTGTTTGTTTTGGTTTGATTTTTATTTTGTGAGACCACCACACTATCATTTATATATGAGAGAGCTACTGGAAATTTGGGTTGAATTATGTTGGATGCTATTATTAGATTGGGAAAAGGGATGTTGGAGTTGATTTTAAAAGATACATATAGTTGCATGATTCATGAGCTTGTTAATGAGTAATAATTTGCAAGTATTTTATCAAGAGCTATCTTTTATTCATGTTTTGATGCTGAATGTTAGTTTATTTTTTAACATGGATTAGTTAGTTCTATGGACACTCATGCATGCATTTAGATGGTCAACTTTCTCCCTCTTGCTAGCCCAAAAATTCCAACAAGTAAAAACTTGTTTCCAACACCTTCAACCAAAGTTTTTCCAGTGAGTCCACCATATCTACCTATTAGCTTTATGCTATTCCGAGTATGTTTATCATGATATTTGTGTTATCTATACCTCTGAATGAAAATTTATGTTGTTGATTGTTATGGGAAAAGTTGGTTATAGAGCTCTCTCGAACTTGATGCACACTTTACTTTCATTGCATAAATAAAACATGACCCATTGTGATTAAAATTATGATGTTGTGGGCTTGACAAATGTCTTTGGTTGAGAGTTAGCTCATATGTGCTGTCACATGGCAAGCTTTCAACATGCACTTCATTTCATTTAGTTGATATCATGTACTTTTGTTTATGGATGCTTACCATGGGTGAAATAAATGTGGAAATGAAGTGAGTTTAAATGAGTTTGTATAAATGGTTAGAGAGACGCCTGGGCCGCTAATCTAAGCCATGCATCATTCATGGTGGAAATTTACTTACATGCTATGGTGAACCTTCTGTGATACACCTTACAATAAAAAGCTATCTAATGGTAAATAAAAAGGGTGTTGAGATTGTTCATTGTGTTTGTTTGTCTTGTCATTTTGATATGGGCTTGTTCCATATCCTGGGACAAGAGGTACCCCAGTTGACGCTCTTAATGATACTATTATTACTTACAATGATATTTAACTTGAACTTGCTTTGTTTCCCAAGATGAGTAACACATGGAGTAGGTACTTGTATTCAAGGGGCATGAGACTTTCAACCTGTACTTTGTCAAGCACACTACTCGTATTTGCTTTCACTTTAAACTTAATCATTCAAGATGCTATGATAGGGGAATGAGAGCTTGACACCAAGGATTACCATATTACAATCATTAACTTAAGTAGGGAAGTTCAGAAGTTAGATGAAACTTATTCATGCTTTACCTCTACTCATATATATCTTTCCAAAGTGTCCACCTTTTATATTCAGATTTTCATCAATACTCTATGGCCATTATAGGATGTTCTTTCTTTTCATTATGCATACATGTGGTCCATAGTACTTTCTTCTATGTTACACTTTGTGAATTATCATTGAACATCCTTGCATTGAATATTTGATATCACTTCATAATCTATCTTGTACATTGCTACTCCTTTGAAGAATGAATCATTTGACTCTATGTAGCAATAACTTCATCACTTCATTCATAACATGTGCCTTACAATATTATATGATCAAGTTTATGATGGTAGCATGTCACTTCAAAAATTATTTTGTTTTATCGTTTACCTACTCGAGGACGAGTAGGAACTAAGCTTGGGATGCTTGATACGTCCAAACGTATCTATAATTTTTGATGTTCCATGCATGTTTTATGTCAATTGGCACATGTTTTATATACACTTTATATCATATTATGACATTTATTGGATTAACCTACTAATAGTTGCCAAAGTGCAAAATCTTCTTGTTTTCCTATTTGTTGTGTAGTATCTATACTATAATTAAAAGAGCAAACTTGTGTTGATACATTAAATCTGATCCCTTCAATATTTGGTCAACGGTCCAGATTGCTCTAATGTTTGACAACTCAACACATCTTTTCGTTTCGTGATAATTACGGGATTTGCCACCGCAAAAAGCAATTTCTATGCCACCATTGGCCGTCGTGGTCGGCGCGGGGATGAGATGTGCTGCCCGTTCCCGTCGAGCCCCGATCCACCGCGAACCCTTGCCCGGCCATGGTCATTCGCGTCGCCTCGATTTGCGTTTCCCCAGATAGAGCACACTGGCGAGCAGGACCACCCAGTACCGGCCGAGACGGGAGTCGGCGGCGACCGCGCCCACGAGCGGCAACATCACCACGGTCCCGGACCGTGCGTTCGCGTCGGCGGCGACCACGCCCACGAGCGGCAGCAGCACCACGATCCTGGACCTTGCGTTCGCGTCGACGGCGACCTCGCGCACGAGCGGCAGCAGCACCACGGTCCCGGACCGTGACCGTGCGTTCGCGTCGGCGGTGACCACGCCCACGAGCGGCAGCAGCACCACGATCTCGGACCTTGTGCTCGCGTCGGCGGCGACCTCGCGCACGAGAGGCAGTAGCACCACGGTCCTGGACCGTGCGTTCGCGCCGGCGGCCGAGGGGCGGCGACCTCGCCCACGAGTGGCAGCAGCACCGTGGTCCCGTACGAACTGTCTTCCGATACGACAAGCGTCCATGTTCTGCCCGACGCGGAATCCTTTCCCCTAGCTCGAGGGCAATCACCCCATCGTGCGAGTCCGCCTCCGCAATACTACAGCCACGCGATCCTCCACAGTCCACACCTGCACGCCGCTTGATACTCCACCTGCCGCGTCGCGCGAGACCGACGCTGCCAACCTACAGCCTCAACGCCACCGCGTCGCTCGAGACCGACGCCGCCGACCTACAGCCTCAACGCTGATGTGCCGCGCCCCCGCCGCCGTGACGTACCCTGCACCCGGCGGCCGCCCGCCAGCAACCCCTGCCTAGGTTCAGGTCACGGTATTCAATTCATGTCACGATCTTGAGGTTCAGGTCACGATCTTCCCCTGCCTATGATTTTCAGTTGTCTCTACATGTACAATAACTGAACCAGAAGTGCAACAGTTGTCTCTACAAGCCATCACTTAACTCTCTTGCTATTGTGTGTTGGGTTACCCGTGTTGATTTGATCCGGGAAAAGCGACTCTGTCTAGCAGATGTTGACATGTACTGGTTGCATCACCGGCGGCCTCCACCCTCAAGAACATTGGACGATGCAACTGTAACGCATCCTTCATCTGTGAATTCGGTAATCCAATTTGCCTGCTATTCGATTTCTAGACGCGTTACTACCTTAAAACGTTTCTTTTCTTTTTTCCTTTGCGTGTATTTTGATCCCGTGCATTAGGTATGTGTGCTTTCTTAGGTTGAGTGGATTCTCAGTACGAGGATGGCCCCTGTCATTCTCAATAATTGGCTAGGTTGCAACAGATTACTTAAGTTATGATTTGTATTATTCTGACAACCATATTAGAATATGGGTTTGCGCCGAGAGGATCCGACCAATCCATCAAAAGTATTGGACGGATCTGACTGGAACAAGACAGTGTGGTGCTGGAATCTGACCTAAGATCGATTGATTCTGAAGCCGAGCACAAGGCGCAGGGGAATTAGAAATTAATACGGGTGATGGGTGCCCCATATTAGCCTCCGGCCATCCGCAACAAGGCAAACTTGCAAATGAGGGAACGGACAGATAGATTGGAATTGAACCTGGTAATCCAAGTATCCAATTGTTTCACTGTCTCCCAACACCAACCACTGCAGTTTCAACTTCCGACGTAGTCCAAAATTAAGTGTTGTCGTCGAAATTTTGCGACGAGCAGTCCACGACCCTACACTCCTACATTCCTGCGCTGACGTGATACCGCAAGTGCTCCTCCTTCCTTACCCACAGGTGTAGCTTCAGCGAGCGCCACGTGAATCCCACTGGGTTGAGGGTATTTTTCGCGATACTAGCTATGAGGATGACGACAACCTTCAACCTTCATGCTCGATGCCTCCTCCGTGCCTTCTGAATCTTTCGATCTACATGCAGGTGATTAATGCCCCCATGGTGCCACGCCAAAGATAGTGCTGAAGGATACGAGTATGACATTGATGCTATGGCATAATTCCTGGTGAGAATACGCACAAAAAGCACCCCTTCATCACGGGGCACCAGCTCCGTCTGCTTTGGTGTCATATTTGTGTGCTCTATGATAATTAAATAAGAATTGTTCTCTTTGCAATATAAATTCGGAAAACGATGCAAAAGTGTAAAAGAAGTAATACATGTAGATCCTGATATGTTCTTTACTACTTATAAAGACGTGCGTTGCACGTACATGCCAACTAGTATTTATCAAAAATATAAAAGGAAACCTTGTTGGAGTCAAATTGGGACTTTCTGAAATCTGTCTGAGAACTTTTTACGGAGATTGTCAGTTTGACCCTCGAAGATGGCGTCCAATGGAAATAAAATTACAGAGAAAGTTGTCACAATTTTCCACACGAAGATTTTAAGCCCGAGATCAGCCCAATCGGAGTTCGGACGCGGCCTGTAGGTCTGTTTTGGTGGAACCCTAAAAGGGGGTGACGGAAATCCGAGAGTCTATATAAGCAAGGAAACCCTAGGTCGTGGGAGGAGCCCCATACCACGAATTTTCCTCCTCCCAGGCAGCCGTCTGGGGGTGGGGAACCTCCTCCATACCACCACCATCTCCAAGGAAGAAGAGGGGCCAAGGGCCGCTGCCCCCAAGGGCCGCCGCCGCTCCTCGCCGCCGCGGGCTGCCGCCGCCGCAGCGGGCTGGCACCGCCGCCGCCGCGCCGTGGCTGCTGCGGGGCTCCGTCTCCACTCCGGGCTGCACCTCTTCATCAACCTCTCCATCAAGCTCCTCATCACCATGACCATGTGTGAGTACTTTCCCTCGGGGCTGAGGGCTCGTACCGGTAGCTATGTGGTTCATCTCTCTCTCCCATGGTGTGATCTTTATGTGATCATGAGATTTGTAATCTAGTTGAATCCATAGATGTTACTCTTCATTATCTTATGAATTATGCTACTCAAGTGGTTTTATTAATGTAATCTCCGGAGTCAACTTTGTCCCATGGTGCGAAGTTGACAGTATGCGCACCGTGTGTGACTCTTAGGCTAAAGATTACAGGAATACTTATCATGAGTTGTTCTTTTATTGGTTGTCACTATAAAATTGTGGTGTTTGTTTAGTACTATTTTGGGGCGCTCATAGTGACATTGGGATTCCCTAGATGTGGAAGACAGACTTTAAGGTGTGCTTTTGCAGCCCTACACGATGGTCTTGGTGTTCTATGATATTGTGGTGTTTGTTCACTCAGACTTTAAGGTGTGCTCTTGTATCCCTACGCAGTAGATTGGTATTTCTATCCAACGGGAGAATAGTTCAGAGTAGCATAGTGAAGAGGAAATATTTATGTATTCAATTATATTATTATTGTTGGGAGTGTCCACTAGTGAAAGTATGATCCCTATGTCTTATTTCCAAGCATTGAAACACCGTTTACTCTCAGTTCTGCTGCATGTTTGCTTGCTGCCATTTTTATTTCAGATTGCAATTACCACTTATAATCATCCATATTACTTGTATTTCACTATCTTTTCGCCGAACTAGTGCGCCTATACACCTGACAAGTGTATTGGGTGTGTTGGGGACACAAGAGACTTCTTGTATCTTAATTGCGGGGTTGCTTGAGAGGGATATCTTTAACTTCTACCTCCCTGAGTTCGATAAACCTTGGGTGATTCACTTAAGGGAAACTTGCTGCTGTTCTAGAAACCTCTGCACTTGGAGGCCCAACACTGTCTACAAGAATAGAAGCGTGCGTAGACATCACCAGTGTCAGCAAGTTTTTCTCTCTATCGGGACGGAATTTTAACTTCCCCTCTTTAATTTCTTTCACCATTTTAAGCCAATTTTCCCTGGGTATCATAATCCCGTCACTGCAAACAAGGTCCCCAGTTGTTTCGTCGTATGAACCCCCATGCGCAAGGAACCAATTTCTTGCCCTCAATTCCCATTCTTCGCGCATCCATTCTGGTTCGATCCCTTTAGCAAACAGCTCTTGCTCTTTTTTATCCCACTTTGGCATGGCAGTCTCGTAGCACCCTGGCCCCAATTTATGGTGATATTTCTTCTTCTCAGCATATTTCTTGTTCCTTACTGACATCGCCTTGGCATCTTGTGACTCCTTGTACTCCTTAAATGCGTTCCAGTGATTCGCCTGCCTCGCTAGATAGCTTTCGAATACTGGAGCAGTCTTTTTCTTCAGATATTCTTGCCATAATCTTTTTTTCCACACCCGGAATAGTTCGGCCATTTTTTTAAGAGTCCACTGCTTGACTTTCTTCCTCAATTTTGCAATGTCGGCAGGATCCTCAAATTCCGGCAGGGTGAAATGTGCCATGAGGTCATTCCAAAGACCCTCTTTGTACGTTTCGGCGACATACTCACTATCGTTCGCCCCTTTGCGCTTATTCCAGTCTCAAACGGTGATCGGGACGTGATCCCTAACCAGAACTCCGCATTGTTTTTTAAATACATCGGCAGCCTTCTTGGGTTCCTTCGGTTCGCCCGAAGGGGATATGACCTCAAATGTATAATGCGTAGATGGGGCCAACTTTTTGGTCGGGCCTCGTTTGGAAGATTTGCTCGATGTGGAGGCCCAAGAGAAGAAACATTCGTCAATTTATATATACCTCGCCGAACTTCGTTAAGGGTCCACCGGCTTCTCCATCATCAGAGATATCCCCTTCTCCATCATCGGAGCCGTCGGCTTCATCCTCACTTCGGTCGACCTCCATTCCATCCCCGGAGGGGTTCAGATACGACGACGGAGATTCGGCTGGATCAGCACCTGGGGCGTCATGGATTATATTCTCGAGAATTTCTTCCTGTGTTAGGTCTCTGCGGATTGGACTAGGTGGATCCATAGTTTCTGCAAAATGCACACAATATTATTTCAAAATGCATAATATTATCTCTATCTCTATCTTAAGGTTAGCATACACAAACACAAATTTTGCATTATTCACAATTAGTACTAAATTGCATCTATAAAATTTTGCATCTATAAAATTGCATCTATAAAATTGCATCTATAAAATTGCATCTAAAAAATTCCATCTATAAAATTGCATCTTAAATTTGCGTCTATAAAATTGCATCTTAAATTTGCATCTCAAAATTGCTACACAAAAATTGCTAAATTTTCTAACTTTTGCTAACTTATGAAATTTGCTAACACTAGCAAAACTAACATCTTTCCAAAACAAACATACACAAAACTAACAATTTTACTAACACTAACAATTTCCTGATAACATTTACTAAATTTCCTAATAACACTAACAATGTCACTAATTCAAAAAAAATCACTATAATCCTCAAAAAAAATATGGCCATGGCCGTGGACTCCTCCACGCCGTGGCCGTGGCCTCCACCACGCGCCACCACCGTGGCGCCCGTGGCCGCCACCACGCGCCACCACATGGGAGAGAGAGCGAGGAGGGGGCAGAGGACCTACCTCTGGCGGCGGCACGGCAGCGCGAGGCAGGGGAGGGGTCGACGCGGCGACGGCGGCATCGCAGATGGCGTGTGGCAGGGGGGCAGCACCTCGGGGCGGCGGCTCCTCCGCTCGACGGCGTGCGGGAGCGGTAGATCGACGGCGCGGCGGAGCAGGGCTTCGCCGTCGGGGGCGTCGGCGGCGTCGGAGGCGGAGAGAAACGTCGATTTGGGGGAGAATGCGAAAAATTTCGGCCGCAGCCACCCAAATGCCCGTGAAACTGACCTTTAGTCGCGGTTGGTAATACGAACCGCGACTAAAGACCCTTTAGTCTCGGTTGGTAATACGAACCGCGACTAAAGGTCCCTCTGGGCCGCAAAAAATTGGGCGCGAAGGCCCAGCGGACCTTTAGTCGCGGTTGGAAATGCCACCCGGGACTAATGGGCTTTTCGATTTTTTTTTTCTGTTTTCTGTTTTCTTTTTTGTTTCCTTTTTCTATTTTCTTTCATATTTATTCATTTAATCGTCCAAATCAGCTCAAATTAGTATCTAAAAAATTGTCAAATCAACAACTTATGTACATCCAAAATTAGTCTCTACAAACTATTAACAATTTTGCCATTTTCAATTAAAAAATGGATTAACTAATATATTTTTTGCATATTTTTGAATCTCACTAAACTTACCGGACCGGACTCGTTAAAAAATTGTGAGCCATTTTGCCATTTTCAATTAAAAAATGCATTAACTAATATTGTTTGAATTTGTAATAATCATCTCTTTATTTTAAAAACATCCTTAAAACCATCCCACACAGTTACATAAAAGGATACATTATTACACATCATTAATAGTTACATTACTACATAAATGGACTTGCTGGATCGGAGGCCGTAGGATTAGGGGGAACGGCGGGAGGAGCCAGCCCTGTTCGCGGCCGCCTGGTTCTCGCGCGCACGTTTGCGGCGTAGGGCACGAGCCATGGAGGATGAGTCTTTCAGTGCCCAGGCCAGCTCGGAAGCCTCCTTCGCCTTGAGCTGGCAGGAAGTCCTGGCTCGCTGGACACGGTCATCGCAGACGGACTGCAAGGAGGCTTCAATGGCCTCCTGCATCTACGGCCTGCCGCCCTCTTCCCCATGGTCACTCCAGTCGAAGTCGTCGTCGTCGTCCTCCTCCTCGTCGGGAGGTGCGGCGGCGGCTGGAGGAGGTGCGGCGGCCAAGTCGCCGTATGTGGCCGCGGATCCCCACGCCACCCCTGTGGCGTACGCATCCTCGTCGGGGTCAGGGACGTCGGACCACGCACGCTCGTACGTCCTCCGCACCTCGTCCGGCACCAGAGCAGGAGGCCGGTAGCAGGGCATTCCTCTCCACACCGGGCTCGTGGGCATACGGCGGGATAGGCTCCCACGGTAGCGCCCAAGCGCGCTCTGCCGAGCACGCTCGACCTCGTCCAGAAGGCGCTGCGGCGGGCGTGGCGGATCCATCTCGTGGAGACGATGCGTTCGTGGCTAGGAATGGTGGATTAGGGTTTACCCCGTCGGCGACGTTATATAAAGACCTCCCAGGGCAGCGCTAGGGGAGGACACGTGGCTAGGGCAGCATTGGGGGAGGACACGTGACTGACACGAGTCATGACCGCAAAGCCCGCCACCAACCGGGACTAAAGAAGCACACGGATCGTGTGTTTCTTTCAAGCGCTTGTGAGACGTTGGATCAGGGGTGTGTTTCTTTTGAGGGATTGTGAGCTGTTGGATCAGCACTATCATGACCACTTCGTGAGCCACATGACCCGGTTGGTGTTACCAACCGGGACTAAAGAAGCACACGGATCATGTGTTTCTTTCAAGCGCTTGTGAGACGTTGGATCAGGGGTGTGTTTCTTTTGAGGGATTGTGAGCTGTTGGATCAGCACTATCACGACCACTTCGTGAGCCACATGACACTATATATAGCCCCCTCCCGGACATGTTCACCACTCAGTGTCTACTCATTGTAGTTCATTGTGGTATACGAAGCATTCGGATTCCCTGCATACGTCCAACGGTGCATTTGATATGCGGGCACTCACGAGCCACCGTTGGGCTGTATGTAGGGGAAACCGTGTGTTTTGTTCTCTTCAGTGTTTAGAGTTTTCAGAATACATTGACCCTATATATAGCCCACCTCTCGGACATGTTTGGCACTCACTCTGTACTCATTGTAATTCATTTCGTAAACAAAGCATTCGGATTCCCTGCATACGTCCGACGGTGCATTTGATATACGGGCACTCATGAGCCACCGTCGGGCTGTATGCAGGGGAAACCGTATGTTTTGTTCTGTCTACAAAATCTTTCAGTTCATCGACCGAATACAAATGATTCGGATTTCCTAAGTAGCTACG
Organism: Poa pratensis; assembly: GCA_947311845.1. Classification (NCBI taxonomy): domain Eukaryota; kingdom Viridiplantae; phylum Streptophyta; class Magnoliopsida; order Poales; family Poaceae; genus Poa; species Poa pratensis. The sequence continues at coordinate 48,777,555 of CAMZMU010000053.1, forward strand.
TCCTTCAGTTCATATCCGGAGATCGTCTTGGGAACTATTCAGATGCCAAAGATCTTGGAGAATGGCAGTAACATCCGGATTGTGGCGCTTTCTGCATCACTTGGAAATGCTAAAGATCTTGCAGAATGCAGAGATTGTGTTGGTAAAACTGCAGCTGATTGAAGCTTCTTGACAATACACATTGGAAATACACATTCATTATTATTACACATGCTCCTTACATAAAGGTCACAATCCCTCGATATACGGAGCCACCACGGTGGAATTGTGTAGAACTGTGTAGTGTGCCTTTTCCAGTCAGCCTCCCCTCATACCGAGATTCAGGAACACCAATCGTCTTAAGTTCAGGAAGAAAGTCAACACAAAACGCAATGACCTCCTCTGTTCCATAGCCCTTGGAGATGCTTCCTTCTGGCCTAGCACGGTTACAAACATATTTCTTTAAGACTCCCATGAACCTCTCGAAGGGGAACATATTGTGTAGAAACACAGGACCGAGAATTCTAATCTCTTCGACTAGGTGAACTAGGAGGTGCGTCATAATATTGAAGAAGAATGGCGGGAACAACAACTCGAAGCTGACCAGATATTGGACCACATCAATCTGTAACCCTGATAGACTTTCTCGATCGATTACCTTCTGAGAAATTGCATTGAGGAATACACATACCTTCACAATGGCCAGTCGAACATTTTCCGCTAGAATTCCCCTCAATGCAACCGGAAGCAATTGCGTCATAAGCATGTGGCAGTCATGAGACTTTAGGTTTTGGAATTTTTTCTCTTTCATATTTACTACTCCCTTTATATTCGACGAGAAGCCAGACGGGACCTTGATACTGAAAAGGACTTCAAAAAAGATTTCCTTCTCTTCCTTGGTAAGAGCGTAGCTGGCAGGCCCTTGAAACTGCCCTGGATGCATGCCGTCTCGTCGTTTATGATGTTCCTGGTCCTCCCGTGCTTCCGGTGTATCTTTTGACTTCCCATACAAGCCCAGGAAGCCTAGAATATTCACGCAAAGATTCTTCGTCAGGTGCATCACGTCGATTACGGAGCGGACCTCATGGACTTCCCAATAGGGTAGCTCCCAAAATATAGATTTCTTCTTCCACATGGGTGCGCGCTTATCAGCGCCGTTCGGAACAGGTTGGCTGCCAGGACCCTTTCCAAAGATTACTTTTAAATCCTTGACCATACCAAATACTTCAGCACCAGTACGGGTGACAGGCTTCGTCCGGGTTTCTGCCTTGCCATTGAAATGCTTGCCTTTTTGCCTTAAGGGATGCTTGGGCGGAAGAAAAACGATGATTGTACGGGTACACATTCTTCCTACATTTGTCCAGATATATACTTTCTGTCTGATCCAAACAGTGCGTGCATGCATTGTATCCCTTGTTCGTCTGTCCTGAAATGTTACTAAGAGCAGTCCAATCATTGATGGTTACGAAAAGCAACGCTCGTAGGTCAAATGTCTCCTGTTTGTGCTCATCCCACACACTTACACCTGGTTTGGCCCACAACTGCAAAAGTTCATCGACTAATGGCCTTAGATACACATCAATGTCGTTGCCGGGTTGCTTCGGGCCTTGGATGAGCACTGGCATCATAATGAACTTCCGCTTCATGCACAACCAAGGAGGAAGGTTGTAGATACATAGAGTCACGGGCCAGGTGCTGTGACTGCAGCTCTGCTCCCCAAAAGGATTCATGCCATCTGTACTTAGACCAAACCATAAGTTCCTTGCATCACCTGCAAAGTCCCCAAACTCTCTCTCGATTTTTCTCCACTGCCGACCATCAGCGGGGTGCCTCAACTTGTCGTCTTTCTTACGGTCTTCCATGTGCCATCGCAACAACTTGGCATGCTCTTTGTTTCTGAACAGACGTTTCAACCGTGGTATTATAGGAGCATACCACATCACCTTGGCAGGAACCCTCTTCCTGGGTGGCTCGGCCTCAATATCACCAGGGTCATCTTTTCTGATCTTATATCGCAATGCAGTGCATACCGGGCATTTATCCATATTCTCGTACTTCTCACCGCGGTAGAGGATGCAGTCATTAGGGCATGCATGTATCTTCTGCACGTCTAATCCTAGAGGGCAGACAAGCTTCTTTGCTTCGTACGTGCTGGCGGGCAATTCGTTCTTTCTTGAAAGCATCTTCTTCATTAGTACCAGCAACTTTTCAAATGACGAGTCAGACACACCGGTCTCTGCCTTCCACTTCAGCAATTCCAGTGTGCTACCCAGCTTCTTCTGGCCATCTTCACAAGTTGGGTACAACAATTTGTTGTGGTCCTGTAACATCTGCTCGAACTGCAACCTCTCCTTTTCTGTGTCGTAACCTCGCCTTGCATCAGAAATGACCCGACCAAGATCATCAGCGGGCTCATCTGGTGCCCGTTCTTCACCCTCTTCTTCTTCATTGTCTTCCATTTCGGTATCAGCGTATTCAGGGAACATAGATCGGTAGTTGTCATCATCGTTCTCTTCTTCATCGCCGTCTTCCATCATAACCCCTCTTTCTCCGTGCTTGGTCCAAACATTATAGCCGAACATGAAACCAGACCGAAGCAGGTGGCTCTGAATGACTCTTGAGGAAGTGTGATCCTTCTCATTCCAACATTCAACACATGGACAAATCATAAAGCCATCCCGCCGCTTGTTCGCCTCGGCCGCAAGGCGAAAAGAACGCACGCCTTCGCTGTAAGCGGCGGAGCGTCGGTCACCGTACATCCATGGATGGCTCATCTGCATCATAGAACTATATATCAAACGCAATCATGATGCTAAAATTAGTACCGCACGGTCTAAACGAGAAAATAGTTGCTAACCTTTTAAGACACTTGGAAACAAAGAGGAGGAAGCTTAAGTGTGGCTCGGGCACCTCATATCATGTTTGTCTTGTGTGAACTCAAGTGGCATCGCTCTAATAGGCATTTCACCGAACACCTCTAGTGCATATGAAGAAGAAAAAAAACTAGCACAAACCTACACCACCTCCCACCAGGAAAAAAACAAGAGAGAGGAGAGAGGGGCTGCCATATATATAGGGCCAGACCATTAATCCCGGTTTGAGATACAAACCGGGACTAAAGGGGGGCACCAGGCCGCAGCAGGCCGCATACACCTTTAGTCCCGGTTTGTATCTCAAACCGGGACTATTGGGCCCTAACGAGCCGGGACTATTGGGTGCCGTACGCTTCGGCGTTTTCGGGGCGACGTGTCCGGACCATTAGTCGCGGCCCAGGACGCGGCCGGGACTAATGGCCCGGACGAAAGGCCTGTTCTCTACTAGTGGGCCTCTGCATATCTAGGACGCACACAGCCCCAACAAGTTCCAAAGTTCCGTAGCAAGCAAAAATAATAAAAAGGCGAATTACATATCATGATGAGAAATTGTAAAGACACCTATGGTGGTGGAGGGTCGATCCGTAGATTATGTGGCCATCCATGCTGGGAGAATAACTCCCTCACCACAGCCTCCCAACGCGACGACACCTCCAAAAACAGCTCTCGGTGCTCCACACGCTGCAGGGCCGACCATGATCGAAGCGTAGCTGTGCATCGGTAGATAACCTGCATAACAGAAGAATTTTTATCATTAAAAACCTTGTCATTTCTACATAGCCATAGCGACCAAATAATAGCAATCGCTCCCACCCTAATAAGTAGTTTAAACCTAGAATCAACCCCGTTCAGCCAGTTGCCAAAAATATTTGCAACGCTGCGTGATGACGTGAAAGCACACGTTCGTTGGGAGACCCCAAGAGGAAGGTATGAAGCAGTACAGCAGCAAGTTTTCCCTCAGTAAGATACCAAGGTTATCAGTCCAGTAGGAGTAAGAAATCACTTTTGAACGTTGTCAGTGGCACGCTGGCGTGGAACCTGCACACAACACAATCAAACTACTTTGCCCCAACGAAACAGTGAGCTTGTCAATCTCACCGGCTTGCTGGAAAAAAAGATTAAACGTATGGTGTGGAAAATAGTGTTTAATTGCAGAGAATGAAAAGGAACAATGATTGCAGTTGGTTGTATTATCAGTGTAAAAGAATGGACCGGGGTCCACAGTTCACTAGTGGTGTCTCTACATAAAAGATGACTAACATGCTGGGTGAACAAATTACAGCTGGGCAATTGATAAAATATTGAGCGCATAACAATGCATATATATGACAAGATGACTATTATGATATTCAATTGGGCATTACAAGATGATACATAGACCGTTATCCAACAGCATCTATGACTAATAATCCACCTTCAGGTTGACATCCGTGTTCCCCGTTGGTATTAAGTTGCAAGCAACAGATTATTGCATTAAGTAAAGTGCGTAATATAAACAATACAATTATCTTTAGACAAAGCATTGTTGTTTTACCCCTAGTGGCAACAGCACATCCACAACCTTAGAAGTTGCTGTCACTCTCCCAGATTACTGGAGACTGAACCCACTATCTAGCATAAATACTCCCTCTTGGAGTTAAAAGCATCTACTTGGACAAAACATCTACTAGTAACGGAGAGCATGCAATATCATAAATAACATATAAGATAGATTGATAATCAACTTGACATAGTATTCAATATTCATCGGATCCCAGCAAACACAACATGTAGCATTACAATAATATGATATTGATCATGATAGGCAGCTCACATGATCTAAACATGATAGCACAAGGAGGAGAGACAACCATCTAGCTACTGCTATGGACCCGTAGTCCAAGGATGAACTACTCACGCATCACTCCGGAGGCAGGCATGGCGACGTAGAGCCCTCCGGTGATGATTCCCCTCTCCGGCAGGGTGCCGGGAAGAGCTTCTGAACCCTCCCGAGCTAGGGTTGACGACGGCGGCGTCTCTGGAATTTTTCGTGGATAATGGCTTGGGTATTTAGGGTTTTCACGTCGGGGGGATTATATAGGCGAAAGGCCGGCAGCTGGAGGCACCCGAGGGGGCCACACCACCCCACGGCGCGGCAGGAGGTGGGCCCGCGCCGCTCCATGGTGTGGCTGCCTCCTAGGTCGTCTCCATCTCTCCTTTGGACTCCGTGTACGTGTTGGAAAAATAGGAGGTCCTGTCCAAGTTTCGTCCAATTCCGAGAATATTTCCAGAACAGCTTTTCTGGAAGACAAAAACAGCAGAAAACAGGAACTGGCACTGTGGCATCTTGTTAATAGGTTAGTCCCAGAAAATGCATAAAAATGCTATGAAGTGTATATAAAACATGTAGCAATTGGTATAATATAAACATGTAACATCAGAAATTATAGATACGTTTGAGACGTATCACTGCGCGGAGGATATAAGGTAGAGCCTATCTGGATGGCTGACCATATAGACCTAGCAAACTCACACTGGAAGAATAAGTGTTTAATGGTCTCGTCATGACTACAAAAAACACACTTTTTGCTCACATGCCAATTGCGTTTGGCAAGATTATCTTTTGTAAGAATTACACCTCGACGAAGATACCACGCAAACACCTTCGTTTTTAGCGGAATCTTCATCTTCCAAATTTTCTTATTAGAATCGACTTGGACTACAGGCTGGATTAAAGCTCTATACATAGAATCAACCGAGAATTTACCATTCTGAGTGAGATTCCATCGAAGTTTATCAGGGCCTTCCGACAATTGGACAGAGTCCAACCGGAGAATCAAGGCATTCCAAGATGCTTGTCTAGGCCCTAATAGAGTTCTTCTGAACGATACATTTGGTGGGGAAGTACCCATCACCTTAGCGAGCGTGTCGCCTTTGTGTCGCACAATATTGTACAAAGCCGGATATTGTTCTCGGAGAGTGGATTGGCCAAGCCATTTATCCTCCCAGAACCGAATTTCCGCTCCATTCCTAATTGAGAATGATCCATGTGAGAAAAAGAACTTCTTCGTAGCCATGAGGCCAGCCCAGAAGTGTGAATCACCAGGTTTCCAAAGAACCTGAGATACCGCTTTATCACCCACATACTTTCTCCTTAGAAGGGTTTGCCAAATTCCATCTTCAGAAAGAAGTTTGAACAGCCATTTGCCAAGCAAGGCTCTATTCTTGACCTCAAGGTCATGAACTCTAAGCCCTCATTGGTCTTTTGGGCGGCAAACCACACTCCATTTGGTAAGTCGATACTTTTTCTTTTCACTATCCCCTTGCCAAAAGAATCTTGATCGGAAATAATCCAATCGTTTTAAGACTCCTTTGGGTAGTTGGAAGAATGAAATCATGTACAGTACCATGTTGGTTAGTCCTGAATTAATGAGAACCAATCTTCCCCCAGGAATAGGAGTTTGCCTTTCCAGCTATTTAACTGGATTTGAAGTCTCTCCTCCACCACTTTCCATTCAGCATTAGTGAGTCTCTGATAATGAATCGGAATACCCAAATAGTTGATAGGAAATTGACCTTGCGTACAACCGAATAGCTCGGCATACAAGGAGGCGTTTTCCTGGGCCTCGCCAAAACAAAACAATTCACTTTTATGGAAATTTAATTTAAGACCCGATAGTTGCTCGAATGCTGACAAGATTAACTTGAGGTTACGAGCTTTTTCGATGTCATGTTCCATAAAAAGAATTGTGTCGTCGGCATATTGAAGAATCGATAAGCCACCATCAACTAGATGTGGAATCACTCCTTCAATTTGGCCCTCAGACTTTGCACGTTCGATCAAGATAGCCAACATGTCAGCCACTATATTAAATAGTATGGGCGATAATAGGTCACCTTGTCTAAGGCCTTTTTTAGTTTGAAAGTATTTGCCAGTGTCATCATTGACTTTAATGGCTACACTTCCACCCGAAACAAAGCTATGTATAAGCGCACGCCACTCATCAGAAAATCCTTTCATTCTGAGAGTCTGCTGAAGGAAAGACCATTTAACTTTATCATAAGCTTTTTTAAAATCAATTTTCAAAATTACCCCATTCAGCTTTTTCCTATGCAGTTCGTGAACTGTTTCATGTAGAATTACCACCCCATCTAGGATGTTGCGACCTTGCATGAAAGCAGTCTGAGACGGACGAACCACGTGATCAGCCACACTGTTCAGTCGAATCGTAGCAACTTTGCTAAATATTTTAAAACTAACGTTAAGAAGGCATATAGGTCTGAATTGTTGAATCCTTTCTGCCTCATTAACCTTAGGTAATAAAATTATCTCACCAAAATTGAGACGAAACAACTCTAGTTGTCCATCATGAAGACATGCGAACAGTTGTAGTAAATCAGACTTGATAACATCCCAAAAGTTCTGATAGAAATCAGCTGGGAAACCATCAGGTCCAGGTGCTTTATTATGTTCCATTTGGAAAACCGCCTTTCTCATTTCATCCTCTGTATAGGGGTTGGTGAGTAGCCTATTTTCCTCATCTGAAACCTAGGGTATATCCTCTGTTCGAGACTCATCCAATGTGAAGTTTCCTTCCTCTGGTGCTCCGAACAGGCCCTTATAATAATTAGTAATATACGATTTGAGTTGTTCCTGGCCCTCAATCGTTCCCTCCTCCTGCACTAGGGAGTGAATACGCTTTTCCTGTGTCTGCCATTGGCAATACTGTGGAAGTAGCGAGTATTCGAATCCCCTTCGAGGATGAATTGTGCTTTGGAACGTTGATACCATTTTAACTCTTCCTCACGCAAAAGTTTTGCTAACTCCGCATTAGATTGGCTCTTAAGCTCAATTTCTTGTGCAGATAATAGCCGGACTTCTGTTAATGCCTCTAGAGCATCAATTATCGAGGATAGTCGTATCTTTTCTTTTTTAAGTAAACCAGTAGTGTGACGGGCCCAACCAACAAGATGTGTGCGTAAAGCCCGGATCTTATTATTCCATCTCTGGATCGGCGTATCACCAGCAACTGGTCTTTCCCAAATTCTTTTAACCATCTCATGGAACCCCTCACGATGCAACCACCCAAGTTCAAACTTGAAACGTGGTTTACACTGTGGTCTAGGCATGCCAGTAGTCAAAAGAATGGGAGCATGGTCCGACAATCCCTCAATACGTTCTAGAGCCCATACCGACACCAACGGGAACCTAGATTCCCAATCAGTATCCATTAATACACGGTCTAGTTTTTCGTATGTGTGTTCAGGGAGAGAATTAGCCCAAGTGAACTGTCTCCCAACCATTGTTATCTCTCTTAAGTTCAAACTGTCAATGACTGCATTAAACAAAAGAGGCCAACGGTTGTCGAACCGACCCCTACTTTTCTCAAATGGAAAACGAAGCAGGTCGAAATCCCCTCCAATGATATAAGGGTGAGGGTTATCTTTTCCCAAGTTTACCATTTCACAGAGAAAAGTCGTCTTAGCCTCCTCCTGGGCCGACCCATACACGGTAACAAGACTCCAAATGAAATTGTCGGTTTTATTATGGATGTGCATTTTTATATGAAAATCACCATCCGTAACATCCAACAATTTCATGGTATCCGTCCTGATACCTAGTAAAATGCCTCCAGAGCGGCCATGGGGAGGACGCGAGTACCAATCAAAGTCTATACCGCCTGAAAGCCGGTTCAATAGAGATTGCGAGAACTCACGTCTTCCAGTCTCAGAAATAGCTAAAAAAATCCAAATTATGGTCCCAAATGCAACCAGCAAAGTGCAAATGTTTAGCCAGGTCACCAAAACCTCTGCTATTTACGAACATGCCATTCATTGGGAAACTATGGGGGATTTGGAAAACTTAGCCCGTTTCCGAGGCAAATTGTTAGAGGCAGATTTAGATTTCCGGCAAGATGCTTTTAGCTCATACAACGAGCACAACTCGTCCTCATCCAAACCAATCTCCGACACTTCACCAATAAAATGAGAAAGAATCTGACCATCTGATGTGGCATTCGCTTCTTTTTCATTCAAATAGGTGGCAGTCAACCCAGTCGAAACTTTAGAAATAACCGTAAGACGGTCGAATTTCATAAGCCTCAAGACCTTAGTTGACACACTATTAAACTTAGAAATAAACGACAGAGATGAAAACGAAAGAAAAGGCCGCTGGAAAGTGCCGCTCTCGTCGTCGTCGCCGAGGCAGTCGTCAGAGGTGTCGTCGCCGTCGTCCCGGCCGTTGCCATTGAGCATCAGCCGGTCGCCCCGCCTCCGCTCGGACCGTGGCGAGTCCGTAGGCCCGCCGACACTGCCGGACAGCGAAGAAGATCGAGCTCGTCCCTCCGGTGTCCGATCCAGCGGCGTCTCCAGCGACCTGCACACAATAGCGCCCGACGTACCTCGCTGCTCGACGCCGTCTTCCATGGTTCCACGTTCCCAGAGCCGCGACTCGTTCGTCGGAAAACCGACGTATTCCCATAACACCTTAGCCAGCGTCTCGTCGGACTTGGGCGGCCGGCTAACATCCTCTCGGGACACCCACCACTCCGCCGACAGGACCTCCGACGTGACGCACACGGGCGAGCTCCTCCGCAGCCCAAACTTCCCCTCCCTCATCTTCTTCGAGGGCAGAAAACTGGGATCCCGAGGACGCCGGCGAGCTCGCCGCCGCAGATGCCCCTGGCGCCGCCGGCGAGAGTGTGCCAGGCACTAGCGTCAGCCGCCGGCGCGGTCCCTGCCGCGGCATCGCTCCGTCGTGAGCCCGTGGAGCGCGCATCTGGTTCCTGGGGAACACAGCGCGATGGCGAGCTCCATGACGCCGGCCGGGGCCGCGCGGCAGCGCGGGTAGTGGCCTGGCCGCCAACGGCCTCCTGGTCCGCCATCCCGTCATTAGCCGCCGCCAACGCCAAGGTGCTGCATCTGAGGATGCTAGGGTTTGAGGTGGGGCGAAGATTAGGCGGTTGGACGCCGTGGATTCGGGAGAGCTGGAGGAGAAGGAACAGGGGCGGTGGTGCGCGTCGCGGGGAGCCGCCGGAGGTGGCCGGAATCGACCGGCGGCGAGCGGCGGAAAAAGGGGATCGGGAAAAAACAACAATCTTTTCCTGTCGTGTGTGAGTGCCTGAACGCATACATCCATACAAAGAGACATGGAGCGCAAGCGAATTTCGTGGCGGTGCCGGTGCCGGCCGGCACCATTTCTGCTGCAAGATTGACATGTGTCTTGCTCCTGGCCCCGTTATGATCCGATATCCACTTCATCGAACACGATCGACCGAGGCTTGGCTCTCCTCCGGGCAGCGGTGGCATGATGATGACCCATCACCAAGAATTCAATTGGATCCGTCTATCGGGCACTGTGGTTCAGAAGTTGGTACTGGACTCTTTGTATACTACTGTACAAAAAGAAAATATAGCTACGTAGCTAGGCTGCGAACGCAAATGATCACAGCCTGTGCGCAACCATCGGGGAACTATCCCATGCAGCACAATCACATTCGCAGGAACCAAACAAGGAAGTTCTAGTACCGGTTTACATGAGGCAGATAAGAGATTTTTTTAGATATAAGAGATAACAGCCCAAGGGCCAAAGGTTTTTAAGCAGCATATTACAACACTGAGAAACAAAACAACATCAGCTTCAGACGACAGGAGGAGCTAGCGAAGTACTGGGCGCACGTAAGCACCATCAAGAACGGTCTTCACCAGCTTCAACAGTACCTCCCGCATCGGGATGTCCTTACTTTTTAGGAGTGGCGCTAGTGCTAGGGCTACAAGAACATGTAAGTTTGAAGATGCAATCAACAGGCTGTTTTTCGGAATTTATTATCGATAAAGAATTTATTGTGAGTAAGCCAAAGCGCACAGCTTTCCGTGTTAATAAGTTTGAATTTTTATACTTGGATACTTTTTATTATTTATATAAAAGTTGTGTGCATCATCACGATGCAGAGCCCGGGTAAAACCCATTTCTAAAAAAATAGTCAAATGAGAGGGAAAAAATTTGCAAAATAGTGAATAACTGGGAAAGGATGTTGGGTTCTACTAAATGCCAAGCATCTCACAAACCTGATACATTCGATCCGGATTTCAGATATACTCACTCTGTTCCTAAATATAAGATGTTTTAGTTTTTGTCCACATTCACATGTATTAGATGTATGTGGACATGTTTTAGATGTATGTGGACATGTTTTAGATGTGTATGTACACTCATTTGGGTTTGCACCTAGCCAACATGTGAGCTATGTAGAACATCTTATATTGTGGAACGGAGGGAGTAGTATATAGTTTTTTCTTTAATGACTCAAGATTTATCGAACCGGAAAGTACTAGCTTGGTAAGGTGATTTCTAACAATTTTAACAAAGTTTATATGCTTTCTATTTACCGGACCAATCTTGTTCTTTTTAAGGGGTTGTTTCAATGAATAAAAGTAGGCCAGTGCGAAGGTTTCACCTGATGTTGTGCATAGACATATATGAGATAATAAGAAAATATTAAGTATTGCTATTGATAAAAGATTCATATGATATCAGGGATGTATGAGAGCAATGTGTTCTCGTACACCATGGCCAGACAATGTATGAGAGATAATTATGGATTCAGTTGTCCAATCTCGGCCATATTTCGTCATGTGGAGTTATCTCAGTTATTAAGATTAAAAATACCAAAGAGTCAAGTTCATGACATCATTGTTGTTTCCCAGAGGAAGGGTTCCATCTACTGTACTCCCCTTGCACTCATCGGGGTTTGAATATAGCTTTCCGTTCTGTTCTGCTTATGTCTTTATCTTGATCACTCTTCAACATACGCTTTCCGTTCTGTTTGAATATAGCAATGTATAGACAAGAAAATATAACATACGCAACATATATGATTATTGAAACTAATTTCTCATCATTAAAAGTGCACACAATTTCTTTGAGGCTAGGCTTCAGCCATTAGCCCGAGTGAACTAATCACTTGTCACAATCAGATCAACAATAGAAAATATTGTAAAAATAGTACTTCAATATGAATATATTGTAATAAAAATACTTCGATATGAATGACTGATAATATTACAATGTCGCCAATTACAAAGAGATGAAGATTACAAGTAAAATATGGCTATGGAGATGTCAGGGGAGATGGAGATGGAATACTGACGGTGGCAGCACTACGTGGAGGAATGAATGGATGTCGGATCTCTTATGGCGGTTGTCTCCTCTCCTTTATATAGAGGCAGTGAATGTAATTAGATTTTCGGGACTCTTCGGATGGGAATCTGACGGAACCTTCTTCTGAAAGTTGCTCGGTTTAATCTGACAGAGCTACCGACATACGGTACGATCGCGTGCGGCCGGACCACTGGTTTTTTAGCCTTCTAAAGTTTGTATTACTCGCTCCATTAACTTGGGCAGCTCCGAGTCAACCGATTCTTCGCATATTTGTTTTGATTTCATCATACATACATTCATATCGGTAAGAAATTTTCCAAAGAGATTTGCACAATTAATTAAAAATTAGCGATTAGAGGCAGGTCTAGAGTTCATATCTTGCCATTTTCATGATAAATATACAATGCAAATATGGATAAAGTTGTGTGTATTCTCCACTCATCAACATTCCCAATTGAAACTTTGATCGTTCCAAGTAAGAAACAAAAATAACAATAAAATCGTTGTTTTTACCCAAGTAACTAGAAGGTCGGTTCAGTTACGATAGCAGTCCTATAAAGCACACCACCCTTTTATCTTAAAGCTTAGCATAGATAAAGTGGTGGCAAGATATCATAAAAGTTTTGTTAAGCTAAGACCATTAAATAACACTTCATAATTAGATGAGAAACAATTATTCTACTCTCTCCGATCGGAAATGGATGAAACAGATTTGTCTAAATATGATTGTATCTACACACTAAAATATGTCTAAATACATCCGTATTTAAACAAATCTATGGCAGTCATTTTCGATCGGAGGAAATACTTCTTTTACAAAACACTTGCCTGCAGAGGAACACAAAATTTCTCGTGCATGTAACGAAATTCTATATGCCAACAAAGTTGTTTCATGAAAATTCGACATTTTTGGCATCGTGTGTAAAAAGAGAAAATTTGGTATAAAAAAGGCTTTCCACGTGACATTTTTTTCCCTTTTACACAAGTTACAAAAAAAATTCAGTTTTCCTCGAATTATGATACATTTCAAGCTTGTACAACCAACTGTACCAAAACGTGCACCATTCGGCCATTTACCGTGCTTACATATATAGAAGCTCCACTACAGTCCCTTGGCAGCAAAACGGGGACTTAGTGTAAGAAGATTGGTATTGTGTTTTCAGGATTCATCGGGTGTATATCGGGATTCATCTCTGGATGTCACCCAACCCCATCGCCTCATCCCGAATTATCATCACTCCCGTATATCTAGCGTGCGTACTGTGCCCCATGAACTTCGGGCTACGTACTACCATGTTTGCCTCCGCGCCGCAGCAGCAGGCGCAGCCGGAGCCGGAGTGGTGTCAGCGATGGCGCCGTTTAGAGCAGAGACCACAGTGCCGCTGCGCGCTCAGGCGGCCGTCGCTGCAGCAATCCTTGTCGATATGGAGGTAGATGAAACTGCAGTGCCTGGCAGAGCACGAGCAGGATCGAGAGCGGCAATAAAGGCGGGGAGATGGAAGAAGGTAGATTTCGGCCGTGCATCTTGGCATTTAGAGCTAACGAAGCTGGTCAAATCCTCTCAGGTCTCAGCTCCACCTACTGATCGATCCGCCTGCCGCAAAAACCTTTATTAAACTCACTGTTTGGCTGGCTGCGCCCAACTAACCGGGCCCCTCCCAGCAGGGCTAACTCTGACCACTCTTCGCATTTTAAGCATGAGTTGAGGAGAATGGAGGCGCAAATGGCCTATGGCATGCATGCACCGTGTATATCGTGAGTAAAAGGCCCGGTGTTCATTACCAAGAACTGTTCCATTTTAAAAGGAATTGATGCATTTCAAACGGATAGCTGATTTAGACCAATAGGGAAGGTTCGAGTTTGCAACATTTGGATAATCTGAACTGTCAAAAAAAACTCTATTTTTTAAAGGGGAACATAGGCACGGCCGCTTGCATCATTCAATCGTCGGTCACCTTATTTGTTGATATCTTGAGTAACCAACCATTTATAGACAGTTGCATCCAGAGGGCATAGGCGTCTGCTTATTCGGGAGAAGGTATGACCATGTGTTGTTTCAGTGTGTAGCCATACGAATAACCACTAAATATGAGCATTTTCAACCTTGTTAAAGACCATGTCGTTTTGACAGTTTCATATGTCCCACACTAAAGCACAAAAACCCACATGGATCTATGCTTTTTTCTCTCTCTATCCTAGTTAACCAATTATCGAACATACTGGCGATATTGGTTGGATTGATACCAAATAGGATAATTCTCAAGATAATACATGCAAAGGGATGTTAGTTTGCTTTGCTATTTGAGCAACTTAAGAACCTGGCGTAGCCAATAATCATCAGCTCAAGTGTTATGATCTTAAGCTTGATTTCTTCTAATTCATCTTAGATCTTTCTGCCCTTCCTAAATCATGAGATGAACAAATGAGACGCTTGTCCCTCTCATCTCTTTGGTTGCCTACATATGATCCTTATATCTTGTTCTTCACGTTTTCTAGTCAGACCAGATTCTTGTGGCTTGTATCCTCCTCCTAGTTCAATGTTGATCCATGGTTTGTTTGTGGTGTTTTCTAGGAATAGTGGTTGGTTGCTGGAGAGGCTATTGTGCAGCCAGTAGGCTTCTTTTATGTTGTTGGTTGTTGTTATTGAAGCCAAAACCTCCTATGGTGAATCCTCGTTGTTAAGTTGCATGTTGTCTCCACCTTAGGAGCTACAAGTTACCAAGCTGGGTATTTCCCCTTGTGCAAGTCTGAAATGTTGTTGATATTACCCATGTGGCTTTATTTTTGTTGCTGCCAAGTGTTAAATTATCTAGTGGACTTCTGTATGTGGGATTTGAATTTTAGTCGACTTTTGATAGTTAATCTGGGGCTGAATAATTCAGTGGGCTTACGTTCACTCTGCACATGTTAATTGATTAAGCATAAGCTTAATTGATATAGTGGATGATCTAAACAATATCATGTGTTTTCTTCGGATCATATTGGTTCATCCATACCAGTAGAGAATTTGACTTTAAAATGTGGACTTTCTTGTACATAGGAACATGACTAGATCAGAGGGAAAAGGTTTTGTTGCCTTGTTGCCTAAGATACCTAGATCAAATCATGTTGCCTTATTTCCCTTGTTGCCTTGTTGTTGTCTAGATGATTAATGTTGCCTCCAATGACCCCAAAGATGATCCATTTGAGGCAAGTTGGTCCAAAGACCACAATGTTTCATAAGATAAGATTAATCATTCTAGTAAAACTGTGCATGGGATTTGTTTGATGTTTTCCATAAGATATTTTAGTAAAGAGGGGAGCAAGGATATCTTATTAATCCTCCAAAATATGAATAAAATTGAGCATAAGATTACAGAGGGGAGCAAGGATTGCCATGGGATTTGTTTTATAAAAAATATGTACAATTTTGGGAGGTGTTGCACCGCTCAACAGATTATTGTAGCTTGAGGTTCCATTGCCCTATCATTGATGTCCTTATTCTTGTTCACTATGTAACTTTTTCCTTTTTTTTATTACCACCTTCATTGGTAGGTTTCTTCATACATCTTTTTTTTATAGTGGTACCGTAGGGGAAAGCCCCTACAGTGTAGACTCCTACATCTTTCTAGCATGTCATTCTCTCTTTTTATTTTTATTTTTTTTTATTTTCTCATTTTCCTTTTTGTTCATCAACACGTAAGATCTATATATGCAGGCGGTAATACTCTCTTATTATTATTGGTTTTCTACCTAAATTGTGGTTGTACCTGTCAAGTTCATGGTCACCCCACTTTGTACTTCCTCACGAGCTATGAGCACAACCAAAAAAGTTTTGAAGGTTTGGCGTGGAAATGAGAATTTACGTGGTGTGGCGGTGAAATACATCACATAGGTCAATATGTTGGACACAAATTTAAAAACTTAGCTTAAAGAAGTTTGGAGGTACAAGCAAACATATCATGCTTTGTAAAGGAAAGATGTTAGCAAGAGGAGACTGGCCGCTAAGTAGAACTCACAAAAATACCAGAGCACAGTTCAATTCGTATACCAAAATATTAAGTAACTACTAATTATTATAATGAGTAATTGAACATGTTTACAATCTATTATGACATTTGCAAACTCCAAAAATATCAACGATATGCATAATAAATACATGATCATACTTCAACCTTGCATTTAACCATTATATTTTCATACCATTACGCACAAAAAATTTCCAACACCCCTAAACAAAATTTAAAGATATAAAGCATGAAATTTTAGAGAAAAACAATGGTGGCGTTTCTAAAAACAAAAGGCAAACTAACAGCCCCAAGTTTAATGAAAGCAGTAATGGTGCTTAAAAGGGAGTGAAAGTTTTGCAAACCGTTAGTGGGTAATGTACAGGGTCATTCCAAACATTAAGGTTTTAGATTTTTTAATAATACACCTATTTTTATATTACTTTCCCTTAGAAAAAGTCACCATCGTATTCTCTACTTTCATTTCCCGTGTAGAACTGTTAGTGTGAATATAATAATATTTATCTACTTAATTCATATGTTCACGTACTCATCTCCATAAGTGTCACACTCTTGAAAATTGGACATGGCATGGGAGACTCCAAATTCTTCCTCGAAAAAATATGCCATGGACTTCTTGTGAGGGAATTGGAAATTATATTCCCCACTATATCAATCCTGGCATTTACAGTTCTTTTCGACGCAAAAATTGTGGGGTAAACCCCCACTATGTCATTTTTCATTAAAAATGAGGGTATATATTTACAGTTCTCAAAAGGCTCTTCCCAAGATTATAGCGCATGAAGGATCCCATATACATAATATAAAAATCCACATGCACATATGTCATATATAATTCTATATAACATCATCTATTCAACCTAAATACTAGTTGGTAGAAGAATCAACTAGATGCAAATTTAATGAGCTTGGTGACATAGCACCAAGATCACGCCATTTCATATACCATTTTGAAAATAACTAAAATACTAGAACCTAGATCACATAGAGCTTTCCTTATCTTCAATAGGTTCTATTAGGGTCGTGATGGTGGCCTAAGGAGAGTTGAATATAGATCAAGAAAATCTTTATAATTTGTAAGCTCATAATCGATACCTCTCAAACTCGTCTCCTTTTTATTCTTCACAATGATGGTGATAGTCCCAATAGTAGCATGGGATTGTGGTTTACCTGCCTTCATGGTAAGAAGCATACCATGCGCATCAACAAACTTAGAGAGCGCTTTACCAATAGTAGATAGTTTGTTGCAAACCTTAAAGTAACATGCATAGCACTAATAGTTTTACCAAGCTCATTGTGCCATTGAGCCTGATTTGCCAAATTATTATCCAAAATACATTTTGCCTCCCGGAACTACTTTGGTCATAAATGCACCACCTCTAGCTGAATCAATCATACAACATGACATGTCATTTATACTGCTATAAAAGATTAAAGCATAATCACGTCACTAACACAATTGGATGGACACATATAAATGTAATCTTAATGCTTTCCCGAGAAGAAGGTAAAAGTTCATCTCATGTTATCTTAATGAAAGAATGTTGTTCCAATTTTTTATATACTGCTATAACAGATTAAAGCATAATCATGTCACTATCACAATTGGAAGGACACATATAAATGTAATCTTAATTCTTTCCCGAGAAGAAGGTAAATGTTCATTTCATGTTATCTAAATGAAAGAATGTTGAAAAGATATTACGCATGCGCATCAATGTATCCTTGTGAGCTGAACCTCCAAATTTCTCCTTGCAAATCAATCAAACTAGGGCTTGTTTTATAGGATTCTTCGGTAATCTCAAGGGAGGTAATGGGACTAGAAAAACTGAGCGTTTGGTACATTAGTGAACTCACATGACTTAATTGTGTTACCATGGGCACCCATAGTTGAAAAAACAAAGCAACACAAGTTTCTGCTATAAACTTTTTATTTATGAAAGACAACTACAAGAAACAGAAACAAATCTAACAGTAGATACTAGAGTATTCGTCCTGGCAATGGTACAAAGTGTTTGTTTGCAATGACTATGACGTCTACCAACTTGCAAGTAATAATATTTTTGTGCACATATAAATATAAATAGTAAACTTAAGTAAAGGATGATTCTTATATGAGAAAACACAGAGGGGTTCCTTTGTTCACTTGATCTCTCTCTCTCTCTCTGATCTCTTGGAAACATGTGGCACGAAATAACAAACATATAAATGGGAAAAGGCGTAATAAATAAAAGTTTCAAGATCACGATTGTCAAGTATGATAGCATGTGTATGGGCATCACATCCTAATATTAAACATACCTTGCATACATGAAAGTGTGCAGCTAATCCTCATCCTAAACTCATGTGTCCACACTACACCATAGTTAGGGTAAAAGTATAGAGTATTGCTTGAATCCTTGTCGTGAAGTTGAGCATTAGTCAGGTACTAAGAGCTACCTAACCCTTTTTTATCCCAAGTGGTATCTCAATAAGGTTTACAACAAGCCTAAGTAATTTTCCTATTACTTTCACCGAGCTAATCACGCCACAAGATCCACCCTAGCTAATGCACACATTTCCCTCTACCATTCTATCTCCAGATTGATGAAGGCTAGTGTCTAGAATGTAAATACATCAAAGACAGGCACGATAAAAGCTTACATTTGAATAAATCATCTCATAAGGTAAAAATCCCCCCATTAATAATACATAATAATGACCATACTAATGCATGGCAACTCAAAACAATTATAACATATGGACATATTCGATCAATCAACTGTCAAATACACATAGTTCGGGGCTGGATTACGCCCTATGCATCACGAAGATAGTGGACGAGGTGATGGACATGCAGCAGGAGGCAATTTTGGCAGCTACTCCAACTCAAATTTTGCTTCATCGCTAGACCATTTTTCTCTAATTCGTGTAGTCTTTCATATCGTAGCTCTTGTCGCCAGAAAAAAATCTGAAGGGGTATACATAGGGGCCTTTAGGTCAAGATCTGAGTCCTCGGCCAAAGGGCAACACAAGTAGATGTTCGAAGGGGCCTATGGGCCCCAATACATGGTAGGGGGGTCTGCCCGACCGGTTGGTTCCCTGGTCCCTCCTCAGTGTCTCGGGCATTTAAAGTGTTGGCCGTCTTCTTTTCCGATTATAACTGCTGCAAGATTTTCCCCTAGTATGTTTCATGTTCTATCTTCCAAAGTCAGATAACAAATGAATGGCGTAAAGTAGAAAATCCCCATAATTAGGCAAAAGATTAAAGAAAACATTATAATGATGGTAAATATTTAAAAATTAATATAATAAACTTAAAAATGGCATTTATACGTTATGCACGTATCAAGAAGGACCTATGTACTTTCAAATAAAAAAATTGTTGTGTTTGATTTACTAGTTAGACATTTTCACCCCATAATCGCATCCACGGCTACGAGAACCCCGACTCGGTGTCAGGCTGGAGGTGGACTCAACGGCAAAAATATCCTGATCACCTCCGAGAAGATAGCCACCATGTACTTTGTATAGATCGACTGTGATTTTGTGAATTCGCAGAGGAGTGTGACATAGGCGGTCCTCAATATCTTTTGGTACTCCCTCCGATCCATATTAATGGTCTCAACATTGTCTAGATACGGATGCATCTGCATCCGTATCTAGACAATGTTGAGACCATTAATATGGATCGGAGGTTGTACTAGAAATAGCCGCAGCATTGGCACTGTAAAAGAGACAAGATCCAATGACCGTTGACTCAAAAACTAACATGACCTACTGACCGTCGATCAGGAGTATACATATACCACGAGCGTCATTTTTACACACCCACCAATACGGTTACTTCCCTCCCGTTTTCATATAAAACGGTCAACTACCTTCTCGTCCCCTTCTTCATCTTCAGTCTTCCCCTCCTCCCCTGTCTTCTCCTCTCACGGTCTCACCCGAGCACACCAACGCACACTCCAAGTCTCCAATGGCTAACGAGCACTTCTTTCCGGGCGATTACTTCTCATCAGCGCCGTTCCTCGGCTCCTCCTACGTGCCGCCGTCCCGGCAAGGGCTCGAGGCCGCCGCCGCCGCCATGGCCTTCGAGATGCAGTGGGCCGACCAGCAGCATCCGGCGGCGGACTCCTCGGCGCACTTTGACTCCGCGCTGAGCTCCCTGGTATCCTCTCCGGCCTGCGGAGGTGAGGACGACGTGGCCATCGGCGACCTGATAGGCCGGCTCGGCAGCATCTGCAACGGCGCCAGCGCCAACAACTCCTGCTACAGCACGCCACTCAGCTCCCCTCCGCGCGGGCCGTTCCGAGGATACGGTGCGCTGGAGAGCGGCGGCAGGCTTTCTCGGGTGTCCAGCAGCAAGTCGCTCGGCGGAAACAACACCTCCGGCGCCGATACGAGCCCCAAGACGGCCGGTCACGCCGCCATTCCCGACCCGCCGACGACGCAGAAGGCTGCCGCGCGGAAGCGCAAGGCCGCCCCGGCGAAAGGCAAGGCGAAGGCAGAGCACTCTCCTTCGTCTTTACCCGCGGTACGGACCATTTGCTCCGTCAGTTCCTTTCAGTGATCTCGACCCAGACCAAAGTTCACGTATGCCAAATAACTCCAATATAGACGGCGGCGATCAATGCAAGCCCCCCGAAGCGGCCGAGGGTCGGCGACGGTGGCAACGACGAAAATGCCGTGGCGGAGGTGGCTGCGTTGGAGTTGGAGGAGGAGAAGCCCGATGAGCCGTTCAAGGACTACATCCATGTGAGGGCGAGGAGGGGGCAAGCAACCGATAGCCACAGCCTCGCCGAGAGGGTACGGTACCTTAGCTAACTACCTAGCTTCCTATCCTAGCTACATACTCATTAATTTCCCAAAATGCAAATGCACGTCACTGTAATTTACGAATCACTGGAGCACAATTGTTGGCTAATTGACACTAGAACTACCTTGTTGTTGTTATTCAATTTGCACGCCTGTGAACACTTTGCTTGGTTGTTACATGGTAGGTGAGGAGGGAGAAGATCAGTGAGAGGATGAAGCTGCTGCAGTCCCTGGTGCCAGGCTGCACTAAGGTATGTACATGTGTGTATGAACACTCCTCAGCAGCCATTTTCCTGCAAGTCAAGTTCTCCCAACCTGGACACAGTAATATCTTGTAAAATGCAAGCTATACTTGGGAGACCGCACCCATGTCTAAACTACCTTTGGACAAACGAAATAGCACTTGATCTTCTTGTCAGCTTCCACTTGTCATAGTTGTGGTTAGCCACTAGTGAGGCATGTAGTATTTATAATTACTGGAGTTTAATAATTCCTAGTAGTTGGACTTTTTGGGACTATGGTTAGCAGCCACTATTCCTCCACCGAAAGTAAGAACAGGCTATAGCTAGCCATGGCCGGCGAAGCCTGGACTTTGGAGGCAGTAATTTAAATAATTTCGACCGTAGTGTAAGGCTCATGTGGTCCAAGCTATGCTAGAAGCTGCAGCAGCAGGAGTGCTATTAATCAGTTCTGCAAGGTTCCTGCTTTGCTCGAATGATGATTAGTTAATCAACCGTGGGTGTGGGTGGTTTAAGTGACGCGCACGATTAGTTTAGTGCCCAATTATTGCGGCGGCGGTCAAATTTGGCTTTTTATTTAGGTTGTTTATTTTCCCTTTGTGTGTTTTTTTTTGCGAAATCCCTTTGTGTTGTTTAGTTGGATAATTATTAACTATCACATGCTAATGTCCGATGGACAGATCACCGGGAAAGCTCTCATGCTCGACGAGATCATCAACTACGTCCAGTCGCTGCAGCGTCAGGTCGAGGTAATCAGGATGCAAAATGTTTGCAAAGAGAGCAGTCGATCGAGCAGCTCCAAATTAACCGAACTTGCTTAAAGAAAATGGTTAACTAACATGAACTTGTTTAATGTGACTCAGTTCCTATCGATGAAACTGTCGACGATGAACCCTCAGTTGGAACTCGACGGACAGTGCATCCCTTCGAAAGAGGTGAGTTCATTCATATGACACATTCTCGTTTGATATATACTCCCTCCATTCTTAAATACAAGACACGTTTTAGCCTTTTACATATTCACACATGTATCTATATACGTTTTAGCGTGCTTGTTGTCTCATTTTAGTCTGCATATAGTCAACATGTGAAATATCTAAAACATATTATATTTAGAAAAGGAGTGAATACATCGGACGGCTAGAGTCGAGTGACGGATGAAATGTGCTCGATCCCAGCTGTCGGTCTCCATATCAAAAAAATTATCAGACCAACGGATGTGTGATAACCTTGCACGAAAATGTTTGCAGATGAACCAGATGGTAATGCCGGACTACCCGTCCGAAGAACGGGCAACCGCCTTCTCCTACGCCGGGTCGCCGGCCGACCCGTTCGCCATCCCGGCCAGCCACCACCACGGGCAAGAGCTAGAAGGCACCTTCAGCTGGGAGCAAGACCTCCAGAGCATGGTGCAGATGGCGGGATCCAGCAGCCACAGCCAAGACCCACAAGCTTTCTACGGCAAGTGAAACCAGATAGATCATCATTCCTTTGTTCCGGTTCCGAAATAGACCCATTCTAGGTTATTGTTCATGTTTTTCGCTGAGGTTTGTCATTGAATGCAGGCCAGTCGACGACAGTAAATCACATGAAGGTTGAACACTAAATGTGCCTGCCCCTTCTGTACAGACGCCAGCCGCCGGAGTAGTACTACTCCCCTCTGCAGGAGGAGGAGCTCGGAAACGAACAATCATTACCACATGACTTCCCTCTGGTTATCTCTCTGCATAAGAGGGGCCAACAGAGGAGTTGGCGAGCCCACAGGAAAAGAGAAAGTAAAAACTAGCAGTTTCAGGCTTCTGGGTGCAGATACAGTATCTTATTTTTTCAAAATGGGGTAGCCCCGGTCTCTGTATCGATAGATGCAGATACAGTATCTGGGGGCTCAGGGTGTGTCTTGTAGCATGAATTTGTGTATGTGAGTTGAAAATGGCAAATGGGGACAGGGGTTGTGCGATGAACTCCTGGTTGCATGCCCTAACTATAGAAAGGATTCAGTGGTAGTTTCTGTATTCTGAGAGCGGCCTAGGATGGCAACTTGGCAAGCATGAGAATGTAGAGAGGAAAGAAAGGAGCGAAGGTTACCTTCCCTTTTGGTGATCTCCTTTGTGGTGAATCTTTGTGGTGAATCCATGTGCTACAACAGCAGTGTCTTTGATCTCCTTTGGTTCCTTCTCGATTTTACTACTATAACATACTCCCTCCGTCCTCAAATAAGTGTACATCTAGTTTTTGTACTAAGTCAATTTTTTAAAAGTTTGACTAACTTTATAGAAAAGTATATCAACATATATAACATCAAATTGGTATATTTTGAAACTTCATTTTAAAACGAATCTAGTGATACTAATTTAGTGTCATAAATGTTGACACGTTGCCTAAAAAGTTAGTCAAACTTTAATAAGATTGACTTAACAAAAAAGGTAAAATACCCTTGTTCGCGGAGGAAGGGAGTAGTGCTCTATCTTCCCATATCTATATTATCGCCAACAGAGGATCCAAATGCATTGTCTTCTAGGTCAAAGATCCTGCAAACATACGGTCAGATTGTGTGCTGTTACTGAATGACTGTAGCTGATCCTGTCACACAGTCGAACCAAAGAAATGGTTGCTTCAATAATCAATGCGACACCTACAAAAAAAGCAAGAGAGAAAAAATTACAGCCACTGGTAGGCATCACTTATTACAACCAGGATCCACTTGCATCAATCAGTAAGCTAATCATGACCTTTGTTACCTTCCGATTTGCAATGATTGGTAGATGGGTCTGTCTGTTGCCATATCCTAATCACGCCCCCTTTTCCACTGTGTATGTGTTGTGTACCTTGTGCGTGTGGAATCTGACCCGGACTTTTGGCTCACGGCCCCGAGCGCGCTGATATCTGAACGGAGGGGAGAGCTTCGCGATCCGAGCACAAAGTAGCATTTCCGCATTTATTAAATAACGTTTATGGGCTATACGATTGAATACGGGGAGGAATACGGGGGTGGGGACCATACGATTTCGTCACGAAAACGGGTCTTGACAGGAGATCGTTCAGGGTTTACTGCTTGTCCTCGCATTAAATCCCTGTCCTAGCGTAGCTGTGCTCTGACCGGGCGCATGGTGGTTAAGTGCGGGGAGACGTTGCTTCACTGTAATTACTGTTCAGCCGTCTTCAACCTCTGGACTATGGTAGAAGCCGTGTGGTGGCTGCGCATCGAACTGTGGGAGATCTTCGTCGCCCCCTACTAGTTCGTTTGCCGAAGGGCCTTGCTCACTGGTTGAGCTGGTTACTATGCAAAATGTTGGTTCAAGCAACAGGTGATGTCTTGTCGAGATTTGTTTTCTACCAGTTCTTAGATCTGGGGGATGGAATACTGACATTTTCTGCTTGTTCATGTTCTATTCTGTTGTAGAATTTTGGAAACGGTGCCTGAGGTCTCGGAAAACGATACGTTGGAGGAATCATCGAGTGATCTGAGGAAAAACACAGAGAAGGGGAAGGATATCGAAGTATTCAGAGACGTAGAAAGCAGCCTCTTGGAAGGGCCATCCCGCTCAAGCCCTGATAGTTGGCTGAAGAGGTAATTTTTTGGCATGATTGTCTCTGTAGTGGTTAGATTTGGTGTTCAGTTCGAAATCACAAATAAAGAACTTTAAATATACAGTACGCTGGAGATATACGTGTAGTAAGAATTTGGAAGAACTATGTGCAATCCATATATCACGTTTTTTTTTTGGGGTAGAATTAAAGTTGTTGAGGAGATATGAAATTAGTTTAAAATTGGAAGAAATACAGTCGTTGATGTCTGAACATTGGCATTGTAGAAGGTGACATGTTTTATTTGTGTGAGTTCTGTTTGGTGCATAATGATGAGTACAGATAAAAATGTCATATCACAGGCCCAGACATGGCAAGATGGGAGATGAACGCGACACGAGTGTGGAGAGAGTAAGTGCGCTTGAGCATTCTTTCCGGAGTTTTGCTGACAGGAAAACCGATCAAATAGTGAACCCATGTGTTGGAGTGACATTTGACTCGATCGGAGAGGCATACGATTACTCAACTTGTATTCATGGGAGTGTGGGTTTGGTATCAGATATGGAAAGAGCAGGGTCAATGTGAAGGGGACGAAATGCTTGCAAGAATTGTTGTGTGTCTGCTCGGTAATTTCTCATGTAGTTTGCTTGCTTACTTTAATTTTAATGTCTGAGTCAAAAATATTTAATCTAATATGTTGAAACTGATGTAGGGGAAGCCAAAACAGACAAACACGACGTCAAGCCGGTGTCAGTGCCCTGCAATGATAAGGTTGTTGCGGACAATTGACCATGGATGGTACATATGTGAGTCTAGGCTAGTCCACAACCATGCAATGCTGCACACCTGTGCTGAAAAGTTGCACTTCCCATCACATAGACACATAGATAAGTATACAAGAGAACTGGTGGCACAACTTAGGGAGAACAATGTGAATCTCAGCAAAGTTTACAGCATAATTGTACATTTTTTGGAAGGATAGATAATATACCATTTACGAAAAGGTCTCTGAAGACGTTGTGTGGAAAGATAAGTAGGGAGCAAGGAGACGACGACGTTAAGAAGACGATGGAAGTTTTCTCTGAGCTGAAGGAAAAAGATAGTGAGTTCACGTACACGGTTCAGGTAGATTCTGAAAGCAGGATACAGACTCTTCTTTGGACAAATGGCAGAAGCAAGCTGCAGTACCATCACTTTGGCGATGTTGTCACTTTCGACACAACCTACAAGACAAATCTTTATGACATGCCTTTCGGAATTTTTGTTGGTGTGAACAATCATTTCCAGAGTGTCCTTTTTGCTGGTGTTTTGATGAGGGATGAGAAGATTGAAAGTTTTGAGTGGGTTTTCGCTGAGTTTGTGAAGATGATGGGTGGTAAACGGCCAGTGACAATTTTGACAGGTGACGTGAATATCCAACCTTTTCCAATTGCTTTATTGTTGCAAAAAATCATTGTATGTGATATATTGTGGATTCCACAGATCAAGCAAGAGCAATGGAGGTTGCCATTGAGAACGTGTTTCCCGGGGTTACACATAGGTGGTGTAAATGGCATGTGTTGCGGAAGGCAAAGGAATGTCTTGGCACTCACTATAACAAGAAGTGTGGGTTCCGAAACGAGTTCCACAACCTTGTTGACGAGATGCTTACGATAAAAGAGTTTGAGGATGGTTGGAAGCAATTGGTGGAAAAATATGGTCTGGTTAGTAACCCATTCCTTATACAGATCTATGAGGTCCGTAGGAAATGGGCTAAACCATACTTCAGCGGCAAGTTTTGTGCAAAGCAGACCAGCACTCAACGAAGCGAGAGTGCAAACCATATGTTGAAAAACTATGTTCCACCAGCGTGTCCAATGAATGTGTTCGTGAAGTAGTATGGAAAGTTGCAGTACGACCGGGAGCAGGAAGAAGGGTTTCAGGAAAAGAGGACAAGGCTTGTAAGTAAACACCGGTCTAGATAAGTTTTTTTTCTCTTAGAAAACATACCTGTAGTGAACAGTTCGATTTACGTTGACTTCGGAAAACAATTATTCAATGTTATGACTTAAACAGAGATAACTGTTTCATTCAACAGGCAGGTGTTGTTCTGAAGAGCAACTTGCCTATTGAGAGGCATGCAAGCAAATTGTACACGAGGACAATGTTTGAACTTTTTGGCAGGACACTGTATGTAGCTGGGTCCTTTGTAGTGCAAGAAATTGAGCCGATGAGAAGGTACATTGCGTTGCATGTAAACCCATCGTCAAGACCTGATTGGTTTAAGAGTCGGTATGAAGTGTCTATCACGGAAAATGGCTCGCTGTATACTTGTGAGTGCGGCCGATATGAACACATGGGCATGATATGTGTCATATCCTAAAGGTTAGTTATATATATGTCTTGTAAAGGACAATACAATATGCATCATAATTTGTGTTAGTATTGTGCATCAAAACAGTTTTGTAATACTTGATATTGACAGGTTATGATAACATTGGACGTACACAAAATACCGCATTGTCACATAATGAAGAGGTGGACTGTTGATGCAAGGGATATGCTGCCAGATCATATAAAGCACTATCAGAAAGACATGGGTCCTCCTGAAGCCATAACATTCAGACACTCTACCATGTACTCCCTCCATTCGTTTTTATTCTACATCTTGGAAAATTTGAGACAATTTAGTCTCACATTTATTACTACTACTTTTCCACACCCAAGCATGCAGCACAATTACTTTCTCACGGGAAACAAAGCATCCCTTAGGTTAAACAATGCACAATTAATGCAGTACATGCAAATTCCACACACAAAACAACTCCCGCTACTTGGTGATTGGGGGCGAACAGAGGGAAGAGGGAAAGACGATGGAGGTGCGTGACTTGATTTACTCCAGGGACCGCTGCCTCTCTCTACTCTTAATTATCTATTGCGGGTCCCACCTAGGATGTAGAATAAAAGAGAACAAAATCTAGGTCCAGGATGTAGAATAAAAACGAATGGAGGGAGTATATCACGGCGCTTGAGGTTGTCCATCTTGGCGACAGTAATCCAGATGCTTTCGAGTGTGTGATGACTGTTTGTGTGAACTTAAAGCAAAAGCTCTTGCATTCAGTGATGTTAAGGATGGGAAGAGTATGTTGGAGAAGTCAAAAGCATCATCTCAAACAAATTCTGTTGGCTCAAGACATACAACATGCAGCAAAGAGCCGCAATCCGGTACACATACGGTACATGCTGAAGAGTCGTGCTCTGTAGGGTCGGTGGCAGGCGTACAGGTTGGAATGGCGAATGAACATATGTCTGATGCAACATCCCAATCTCATGTGCCACAAGAAGAACTGCTCGCTCCGGAAAAAAGGCTAAAACGCGGGAGACCAACTACTGCTAGAGACAAGCCACCATATGAACTATCTGGTAAACGTTCTAGGTTTTGCAGTATATGTCGTGAGCCAGGACACGCCGTGTCCAAAACGAGGTGATATGCGGTGAAGCAACGAAAGGAGTTCCAATGCAGCAACTGTGGTTTGGCGGGTCATAGGAAGACAAGTTGTATGAAACCGATGCATAGTTTGATGCATGGGTTAAATGTTTGATTACAAATGTTGTAATAGCTGATGTGGAATAACTATTTTTTGTATACCTCTGTGATGTTGTAATTTTTCCGATTCATATTAGTGTCCGATGCACCACTCAGTGTTGCAATTGGCAAATTCAGTTTGATATTTGTTGCATCAGTGTGATAATGATTTTCTCATGTACTGAAATATGTTTTTTCGTTTGGTTTTTTATGGTTAAGTATATTAACGATAATTAGCATATATTACAATTAATGGCACGGTAAGTGTTCTATGGTTAAGTATGGGTAACATGATTTAGAATTCGAAATTTGAAATTATAACGCATTAAATGCCTTCGCCTGTCCTTGGGCGCCTATATCAACCCGTGAGGGCGAGAGTGCTCTGGAGCCTTGGAGGGATCAAGCAGCCCCGATTTTTGAACAAAAAATGGAGAAAAGCCCTATCTCCACAGATCAGAAGCTGCAAGAAAATCATGTCTCGTGGGGCGGGTGATCAAGAAGTACAAATCGAAGGTTTGCATATCCATGGTTTCAGTCTCTCTCTGTTTGCTGCCTTGAAAGGATGTTTTGTTCTATGCTCGGTACCAATAGAATTCATTTGTTTTTTGTACAAAGTTCCTTGCTGGGGATTGCACAGTCCTGGGCATGGTGGTGTTATCCGGTGAAAGTGATGATGCGGAAGATCTAGTTGTACGTGTACATTGCATCCTATATTTGCTTCATTGGATTGATCTGTTTTGTTTTGCTATAATGGATTGCTCAGAATTATATCAGGACTCAGCTGACTCTGGTGCCAAAAAAAACGTCGTGCCAGAATGATGAAGTTGTGCCTAAGGTTTGGATCTTCCAACTGATCTGAAAATTGGATAAAAATACGTCTTGACAATGTATTTCTCCTGATTTCCTACTGGTATAAAAAAGTGTGTAACATGGTTTCAGGTGCCTAGGCGTAATGTCGATGGTGGTGGGGCGATTTGCGTTGAAGAAA
This sequence comes from Poa pratensis, assembly GCA_947311845.1. Taxonomy (NCBI): domain Eukaryota; kingdom Viridiplantae; phylum Streptophyta; class Magnoliopsida; order Poales; family Poaceae; genus Poa; species Poa pratensis. Next base: position 48,806,667 of record CAMZMU010000053.1, read on the forward strand.
TCGAGGGGAAATGTTGGGCTGATTCTGACATGTCGTTGCTGTTGAAGCCAACCGAGCTGTTCCCAGATTCAGAAGACGAGATTGATTATTATGTCACGTTTAAGTAGTGAAAAAACATGGTTAACTGGTTTGTTTACTTGATCCATGAAGAGGATTTGGTTGATGCTTGTATCGGATTGCTTAGGAGGTTCGTTAGGATTTGTGTAGCCGTTTTTATGATTTGAATAAAAAAAGTAAGCTCCTTTTTATAAGAAAGGACTATGGTGTGGTGCGGTACAGTGAAGGGGGCGTGGAAGTAGCCCATGATGTACAGTAAAGCCCGTACATCTTGGATATTCGAAATTGTGGTCGCTTGAGCTCGATATGAGACCGTTTGGGCCTCCGAGAGCAAACGGGACCCCCTGTCGTGCGACGTTGTCAACGTGCATAAAGCTGGAGCATTGAATGCCAAAACCTTGATTTCGTTTTTTTCCTTCGCTGCAAAGAGAAACTCCATGTTAGAAAACTGGGTGTTAGTACAGGAGTGCTCTCCACGCGCCTGCACCGGCTGTACTTATGGCCAATTCATGGCACTGCAGTTCGTAGGTAGCTGGTTTTGCTATGCTTCTAGCTTATCTTTTTTTTCCAAGCTTGTGAGAGTGCAAGCAAACCGATGTGACCAGTGCGAAGAGGGCGGTGGAGCCGTTGTTAAAGAAGAGAGAGTAGAAAGAAGGGGAGCTAAGACGGAAGGTGCCAGTGCAGTTCTTGAGTTCGAGTGAAGAACAGCTCACAAAACAAACTCTCTGCTGCGTGAAAAGTAGTTCCCCTCCTCGAAGAATCACGGTGAGAGGGAAGCCTGGTCCGAGTAGTAGGATTTCGCTGCAACAATGGTGGGTGGCTCTGAAGTTTATCCTCACCTATCTTGCTTGCTTCTTGACCTTGGGAATGGATATTTGATTTTTCTGGCTTCCTGAATTTGTTTTCATCCTCCTTTTATTCAGCAAAGAACCAAGTCCCTTTTTGGGATGAAGGGTGGAGGTTGTTCTTTGTCTGTAGAACCTGGTGCAGCTGGTTCTTCGACTGAAGACAGAGTACCTGAGGTACAGGGTGGAGGGCATCTGACCGATGAGCTCCAGCTGTCGCCTTCAGTTGGAAGAATGGCCAAGAGTGGGATGAGCACGGTGAACAGCAGCTTCGCGCCAAAAGATATGGTTGATGCAGTTGAATCTTGGTCTTACAGTGCTGTTACATTGATAAGGTCGATGGGTCTGGGTGGCTTGCTTCTTTTAGATCGTTTCACTCATTTCAGTATGGATTTCTCTCAGTTCTTGCTGCAGTGTATAGATACTAAGTATAGAAGGCCGGTGCTTGGCCGAAATAGGTTCGCACAGTTAAATGTGTCGTCCTTCAGTAGGATTGTAGGTTGTCCTGAGTCTGGATCTGTCGCCATCAGTAGGACAGCAGGCCCACCGACTCGGCAAGAGATCTATGATGCTAGGGATGTGCTTCGTCTGCCTGGTAGCGGTGAAATCAGTAGTTGGATGCTGCTGGATATTCTCAATGAAGATCAGTACAAAATGGGGGCGGTTGAAGACCCAAAAAGACTCATGGTTGCGTATGGCATGCTGGCAGTGTCCGTTTTCTTCAGCCCAAGAGAGAGAAGAGGCTATGTGCCGAGAGATGCATACCTGCTTGCAAGACTAATTGTGGAACAACTAGCCAATTTGGACTGGTCTGCTTATGAAGTTGAAAGTTGATTGATGCTGCTTTCACTGTTCAGGAGGCAATAAGGAGTAGAGCAAGGTCAATAACCGTATATGGTTGTCTCATTACTTTGCAGGTGAGCTATACAGAAGTATCATGATTTGTTTTTTCAATGTAATATATGCATGAACACTTATTTGATTGTTGTCAAGGCTCGTGAACTAGGAATGTTCAAAACACTGCTGTTTCATAAGTGTTTATGAAGCCTCATGATATTTCATAAAAAATGTAACACTGATAACAAAAAGTAAAAAATTTGAGCATGAGTGGTTATGGTGGATTTATGTGGTTAAAACTTTGGATAGCCTGAAGAATGTGTTTTTTGGTGTGGGAGAATCAACGGTCGGTAGTACTTTTTTCAAACCAATTGATTTTGAACGTTACATGACAAGTTTGTTTGTTTTGAATGCAGTGTTTGTACTTTGACAACGTTAACACAGGAATATATGGTGTTGCCAAACATCTTGTTCCTAGGATACGTACTACACAGCACCTGTCCTGAAAGCCCTTATAGCACAAGACATGTTTCAGATGGAACATGAGAAAGTATTCGGCATGTTGAGGGTGAGGAAATGCTTAATGTATTTAATGTTTTGTGTTATCGTGTTGTGGACAACGATATGTACTAACTGAATGTACATAACTGTGGCAGGGCTTGGTTACAAGGAGTGAGCTTGAAGCTGCTCACCTATGTTTCCAAGCTGGAGAGATGCGGTGCCACGACGTCCGAGAACAAAGGGAGCTGGGAGGACAAAGGAGGACATGATGTTTCAACAACATCATGTGTATGGTGCGCATATAGTTGAGAGCTCGGCATGTGCACAAGGAGATGACAGAGTTACAGTTGTCTCTGATCAAGCACAGCTGGTTTCGAAGGTAGGCTGCATCGCATCCGATGTATATTTTTCTGAATAACAATGAATAAAAGTGTTCTCTTCATAAAATGACTGGTGTTCATCATTCCATTTGAATGCAGGCTGGACAGTGGTTGAGGGATGGGTTTGCAGAGCTGAACAAGGCTGCAAAGATAAGAGAGAACAAATTCTACAGCGAGCTGGCAAGGTTGATGCCATCATATGATCAGGATGCTATTTCGATGGCCGACGAGTTTGAAAGATTGCAAGAACTTACTAAGATGCAAGGCATCCAGTATTTGCTTAACCATCTATCTGAAAAGGGTGTGGCAAATCAATTCCTAGCCTTGATGTGCATCTTGCAAATGTAAACACTATTCTGTCTGGTGGGTTTCCTTGACATTTCCAAAGTTGGTTTCAAAATTATTTGATTCTGATTGAACTACTAATTTGATTAGTCCACGCACCTTTAAACAGGCATCGCTGGCGGATCAGAACGTCTGGTTGGTGTGAGTGAATTCATTAATAAGACGCTATCACCGGGTGAGTTTTTTATTTAGTTACTACCTTGTAGTATCTTGTAGAGAAGCATTTTATCTTTTGCTTTCTCATGTATCTGCTATGTTACAGATATACCATATATTGGCCACATTTCGTCTAGCCATGGGTCGGTGCATATGAAGTCAACACAGCCTGCATCTGGAAACCAAGACGGGACAATTATGGCTGGGCTTGCAAGTGTGGTTCATACATTGGGCATGTGGCATCAAAACTTGATCTTCGAAATGAAGTTGTACTGAACGCAGGATCAGTTGTGACGAACCAAGGAGATACAGTGAGTAAGTCGTGTGGCAACATGCTTTCCGAGGGGTGTGTACTGAACGCAGTCCCTCTACAATGTGTTCCAATGGACCCTAAATATGTGCACACTTCAAGCGATTCGTCTGGGAAAGCTCCCGGGATGAATGGTTGTTCATCATCCATTGTGGGACAAACGGTACCGGCCATGACGTATGCTGCATTCATAATAGAACCTAGGGGTTTAGATCTACAGCCACTCCGTTGTCTGGCTGATGCTGCGGCAGAGATTGGACCGAGCCGACCATTACGTGGTAAGAATGGTTAGCTATGTTTTGTTTTTATATTTAGCCCGATAACATTTGAACATGAGAAACAAATATTGAAATGTATTGTTTGTTTGTTTGACAATTTTATTGCCGTGCAAATATTTGGACACAGCGGTGGTGAGGGCAAATGAGATAGGGGACAACGAGGAGGATCAGACTATGGTGGAGAGGGGTGGCCGACTTGGAGGGAGTGGAGGTGATTGTTTTTTGATTCGGTTTAATAATGTCTTCGATATGAACATTACTGATACCGTTTTTTAAAAAAAATTGCAGAGCGTGCCGCTGTCAGAAGAGGAGCATGTCAAGTATTCTTCAGGATACTGATGACCATGAGGTGATCGTGTATACGACAAGAGGTTGGTCCTATGACGTTTGAGTGCACATCGGTAGAAAAAAAATTGTCGTCTGCTAAAATATTAATTTGTGGAAAAAACTGGAAAGTGGGCTAGAGTGGTGGAGCCGAATTATGTGCTCGTTGAGAAGAAAAAGGTTGGACTTCCAATCCCAGGTTTGTGCCCCTTCGCGCATAACTACGAGTACGACATGCCATCGGCAAAAATAGCAAACAAGGGGTACAGGAGCACAGTTAATGCAAAACGAATAGACATGTGCAGGTGTGTAGAAAATCTAAAACATAAAAACTTCAAATTTGTTTGCTTTTAGCTTGATTGATGACTAAAATATTGTTTTTCTTGACCGTAGGCTGTGGGTAATACACACATTCCCTAAACTGATTAAGATGTCTGGCCATGAGGTGGTGAAAGAATTTAACAAGATGGGACGCCTCGGTGATAAAGCATTTGAACTTACAAGTAGAATGCTAAGGGGGGTTGAAAATACATGGTATGCAGATGACGACAAGTCAAGGTTTAGACACTGCATGGGGAGAGAATGGATGGTTAGTTACATGTCTGTGTTCTCTTTGTGAAATGCATAATGGTACATACGAATATGTTATAAATAAGTTCGAAATTATTTATTTGTCTCCGCAGGACGTCGTACTTGGAGGTGGAGATTGCACCGCAAGGGCTGGTGTGAAGGAAATGTTTTTTGGTCCAGACATTAGCTACAACATAGAGACCTGCCAGCTGGTGAGTGTACTGTCTATGGTATAATGTAAACTTTAATGTGATGCAAAAATGAAGTGATTCAACCTACGCAGATATGGATGCCACATGAGAGAGATGATGGTACTTACGTCCTTTATGGGCTGGACATGGATAATGAGTATGTCCATGTCATGGATCCAAAACGAACCTCCATGGGTGTTAATGTGCTGCGTGAGGTTCACAGTGAAAACTGTGTGAAAATATTGGATGCATTCGATGCATGTCTTTCAGCTTTCTATGAAGGGTGGGAGATCAACAAGTCCTCATGGAGATTCAAATACCACGATTTCATGCATCCAGAAAGCTCAGAGTAAGATGCGCGCTGTATATATGGGAGATAATATTATGACAATAAGTGTTAAATAGATTATTAACAGTATCCTTAAAACTGAAAATACAGCAAGGATACGTCACTCTATGTGATCCACTACATTATGAATTTTGATGGAGAGGGATTTCTGGACTGTACCGACGAGGTACGTGTTGTCTTATTGTTTAACTATGCAGAAAGAAGAACTCATCCGTCAAATTAAGTAGAATGCATGACAGTGTTCTTGTGAAATCATGTTACAGGCCGGACTTGAGGATCTAAGGGCAAGCTGATGCACATGGTATTGAACATGGCTGGAAACAGAGGTCTGGCTCCATTCAACATAAAAAACCCAGACTATGCGGACAGTTCAACTTCGGGCGAAGGGAGCGGTGTCGAGTAACCTGGACTCGATAGCAGTGTTGATGATTCGGAACTTGTTTCAGCTCTAAAATAATGTTGAACTTTTTAATTTGAATCAGTATGGTAGTGTATCTGTAATATGTGAACTTATATTTGCTTTCTGGACCATGTAGTTGACATTTTGTTATTATTGGAGTGGTTGGCTTTTCATATCCTAAAGTGTTCAGCCAAAAAACACAACTGAAGTTGCAATTACACACTGCCTGAAAATGCATTTCTAGCTTATCCGTCGGCTACCAGAAACAAAAGATTGTGCATGTTCCAGGGGGGTTTGGGGCAGGGGTAAGCGGTAATAGATACCGTGAACGCTAAAAAGATGTTTGTTAGCTGTGTGGTGAGCAAAACTTGTGAAAAAAGTGATTGGATGTTATGTGTGGTGAACATGGTGGTAAATCAACAAATTGTTTCCTTTGGTGATACTGAATGTTTTAACAGGACAAATTTTATTCAGTACTGAATGGCAGTTGTGCGATAGATGAAACACTCCAGTTACAATTTTCATTGGAAATTAAGCTAGAAACCTAAACTTGTTCGGCAGCTTCAATAACATCTGCAGGGAATGCTGACATATTGTCCGCGAGACTGACCAACTGACGTAGCAGGAAACCCTCTCCTTGGTAATACTTTCCTGATAAATGAGATCTATATGAGAAAAACACAGAAAACAGCAAAGAGTGAGGTAACCCTAAATATCTCCGGGTGGATTACCTCTGACAGGTGTTCTTCCAAGGTGGAACCATTGAAGTGGCGTGCAAAATGAATAATGCATATTCCTGTCTCCTCGCTGAAAAACATTGCGACGAAATGTGGTGAGCAAATTAATATGGTATCGTAAATAGCTTGTAGTGTCACTGTGGCTTACTATCTGAAATGTGTAGAGTTCATAGTGTGGAACTTCTTCTTCCAGTTGATGCATTCTACAATGGTCCAGGGAAGAACTTGTAAATGCACATGAAAAGAGCGGAATGGATCTTGTTGGCGATTGTGGTGTGCATCTTTTTTTCTCAGCGAATGTGCCAGCTTGTGAGAGAGGATCGAATATGTGTATAGTCTTCGTCAGCATATCCCATGCATATATTGACCATCCAGTCTGAATAATGAGTGGGACGTAGAACTGCAAAAACGATGAACATTAGGTGCGAAATAAAAAAATGCACTGGCCATGTATAATGTGGCATGCAAACATGAAAATGAAACATACCATCCTGCAATTGGAAACGTTGTATGGGACACATGATCCGTAGAATTGGGCCTGAATTGACTGAACTTCCCATGCCTGTTCACCGGACAGTATTGAGGTCTGCATGATTGTGGTACTTAGTGTGGTTAGTGCAATATAACACGATGTTGAGTGGCGGGTAGGGTCTGTCGTGCAATCAGACGAATACATACCGCAAAGTCTACTTCGAAAAAATGTCTCCATACATCTGGGAGATCATGATACAGAATCCGGATGTCGATCTGGCGTATCCTTCAAAATATAATAGAGCATAGCTCGTGCTCGAGAATGGTGTTGCCGATGAGCTGATCAATTATTGAAGAAGTTGGCATGGATATGAATTTTGGTTTGACGTGTGTCACAAAACACCTGAATGGTTTACCCCAAAAAGTCAGTATAGGTTGCATGTACAAGTGGATGTTGTGCGATATGGTAACCAAAATTGTCACTAACCTTAATTTGTCGGCATCAGACATTTGGTGAAAATGCGGAAAAGATTGTCTTGAATTGCGATTGATGGGTAGGGGATGGATTTCGATGCTGCCCAGTGTGATATGGTGTACTGACTGTGACGAACGTCGACATTGACGGTAAACTCTTGGATGTTTGTCCTAATAGGATTGCATCAGAAGGAGGTGAAATGTCGTCGTTGTACATAATGATAGCAGATATTGTAATCTCTGCTCATGTTCTCAGTAATTGTTCATTTGATGAAGGAGTGCACGGTTTCATGTTCTCCGGTGTCAAGAACGAGGAAGGTCCTGTGTATGAGGCAGGCATTTGTGTGAGATGGATTCTGAATCAAAAGGAATTGATAGTGTAATAGCTGGGGAGGAGGAATTAGGTCACGATACCTGGTGAGGTAGTTTGTTTCATGAGAACATGTGTTGCATCTCCTTTGTCAGCGGGAGATGGCAATCAGTGGCTTCAAAGTGATAGGTGTTTTGATGTTCGGGGAAGAATACGCTTCAGAAAAAATGGACATTGTGTTAGAGTATGTGGAAAAAATTGATCTTGCATGGGGCGTAAACTGGGATAGAAAATCATACAACTGGTCGGAAGAGGTGGACGGCGCGTAGGTGTCGTGTCGGATGACGATCTAGCCCTTTTGTTAAAACTCGATGAAGAGCTATCAACTGTTCGGAAGAGGTGGACGGCTCGTTTAGGATTAAATAAATACAGATAACAATAGCATATAGGGAAACATTGGAATTCTTTTGTGTTTTCTTACCATCCGATTCATCAAGGTCCAGCCGTCGACGGAATACATTGCGTGCATTTGGTGATATTACAGATGGAGGTTTCTGACCTATACATGGCAGTGACCTCATGCTGCAACAAACGCATGACTCGGAGAGGGAAGACACAAACTTCTCGAGGAATCTCATGTTCTCTTGCGCAAGCTGGCTCTTCAACCCATTTGCTATCTGGAATGAAACAGCGTTGTGATGCTTCAACATCAACCCAACCTCGTTGGATGCCTGAAATGAAAAACTTTGTGTGAAGGGGGGTACAAATGACATGTGTACACTGGGTAGCATTGTATGGATTGAAGGTTCCTTACGAGCAGTGGGAAATTATGCTTCATGTAGTTTGCATAATCTGAAGCGTTGCAAGATGCTGCTGACATAAATTGGGTGGTACGTGTTGGGGCACCAGATGTCGTACCAAATACCGTGTCGACAGGGGCGGTGTTCGGAACCTTGTTTCCTTTAGGTTCAGTGTGAGACAGTGCGTTGTGCTTGCCTCTCATGACGGGCGTGCCGAGATCTGGGCTAATGTCCCACATGCTTCTTGTGTAGCAAATCTGGTCGGCCTTACCTATATTGTGAGCGTGCAGGATAGTTAAGCTAATGTATGATATATGATATAAGGAATAGATATGGTTTCGATAGGAAACCGACCTGTGCTGCTGCATAGTCTTATGGTTTCTTGTAAATAGATGCACATTGGTTTATCATCCTTCTGAACTTGACGTCATCGAAGCATGAAATCCGTGGCAAAACATCATGTTTCAGGTTGAAAATTCCAAGATCAAGATTATCAAGGTAGAAAACCTGACAGTGAGACAGCATATATATTAGAGGGGAAAAATTGACAGTGTGAGCAAATAAGAATAAATACACTAATCTTTTTTCATTGTGTACCTGACAGAACAAATGGCATCCTTGTAAGTGTGTAACTGCACTTGTAGACTGAATGTCTGCTTTCAGTTTGTGTGCAGCTTTAAACAGGTCTTGGATAACATATTCGCACCAATTGAAGTCGGCAATGCAATCAGTGTTGGCAAGTGCACCCCAGAAATCAATAGTTGAGTAATCGTGACTGGTTGATGGGCATATTAGGTGTCCGATGACAAAAATAACAAATGCCATTTTAAAACTATCCTTCTCTAGGTTGCTTGATGTTTTCTCGCACAAAGATCTGTTCAGTACCATTTCTGCGGCCTTTAGGATGTGCCCTCCTTTTTCAGACATCCCCAAAACTGACCTCATTATCTTAATGGTGGACTCACTGCATCTCGCGTCAGGATCTCCTATTAACCTAGACCCACAGGGAATGCCGAAAACCTTGTGCACATCGGCAGCCCAAAACCTGATCTTTCTTCTCTCGTCTATAACGATAGATTGGTGTTGGGATCAATCCTACACATGACCCACTTGCTGAACTTAAGGTTGAGCTTCCCTAAAGCTGGGAGTTTCAACAAGCCACCGAATCCAATCTGTTCTATTAAAAACTTTTGTACTCGGACAAACCAGCAAGGAGAGAAACCACCTTCTGTACGTATGTGCGAGATGTGGTAGTGGACGAAGGTGGAATGTTGCTGAAAGCATCGTCGTCGAAGGCAGGTCCGTTCACATCCATGCTGCCTATGCTGGAATGCCCGGAGCCATCTTTTTTGGCCGAATTTGACATCGTGCAAACTGTTCAGTCGTACCTGGAACAGAGGAAACTGTTAAAATAAAAAAAATGAGCCTTCTCGAGTCCGGCATGAGAAGGAGAGAGGAGACCTATGTTTTGGAGTTCAAACCTGAACATGAACAGCACTGACCCGGGGGGCAGACGACGGTGGTGATACGAATATGGGCTGTGGAAGAAGGATGAGGAAGGGGTGGAGTGGAGCGGCGTGGGGGAAGAGTAGGGTTTTTGAACCACAGACGCCTTTAATGCAGGATTTACTGCTGGAAAAATGGGCATTAAATAAAATCGTAACAAACTGACTTTATTGACGATTGGGTGCTTACAGATAGGGACTGGATAATACATGCGGCGTTACCGCTAAACAGATACTAACCCTAATACGATTGCTAATAGAGTTCTTACATTCATAATCAGACCAGTCCTAACACCCAGGACACTAAACCTTGGATGATTGAATGAAGAAAAGAGCAGACAGAATAGCTAACACGACCCATAACATGTTCCTGATGTCTGACTGCATACGAAGAAGATCGTTGGTGATGCCGCCACGACGCTGTCCAGCAAAGATGTTCCCCCATCGGGCTTGAAGGTAGTCAATCTATGCATCCTCCCACTTCCAGAAAGTGCATGCGACGGGCTACTCGAAAAATCGTTGGAAATGACAGATCCATCAGATAACTGCATCTCGATGTATGCCACAGGATCACGGAGTTGGGAGTTTGGATACCTGGAACTCGCACTTGTAGAAGTGTCTGCCTGGATTCTTGATAGTGTTGGAGACCCACCACTGAGTGACACCAACATTGCATCGAGGGCATCTGATGAGCGGGAGAGGGGCAACGTCCTCCAAAGCTGGTGATGTTCCACCGCCGGCTGAGGAAACAGACCTTTCCATGGAGGTGGTGACCATGGAAGAGGAGATCTGTCGCGGAGCGGAACATGTCGAAGCAGGTAAGAAGGAAATGTGGAGGATATGATCGAGCACGGTGAGGTGGGGAAGAAGGAAGGGAGCGGATACAACGGTCGGGGCAGTTAAGAGGTGAGCATTAAGTTGTCCATGACGTCAGATCGTATTGTACTGCTCATTTATACGGGCGGGGATACAGGCCTATTGAAAAAGGAGACGAAAATACGCGAGCGAGATACGAATAGCGAGAGGATCGCGGCCGTTGCGCTAGAACGAGGCGGACGGGCAGATACGGGGTGGGAGCGTCGCCGGGAGCTCCACCGCATTTTTGGTGTGGAATCAAGCTATAGAGGCGGGGTCCTTTTCTTGGAACCTAGCTGGCCAGCCACCTCTCACTTTTGGACTTCTTCTACGTTAAGGACCTTCAAGGTTCCGCCACTAAGTTCGTCGTTAGTTTCCCGTTAGATGCGGCGGCACGGACATGTGTCCAACTATTTGCCGAGAGCGTGAAATGTTTTACCGAATACCCTAAGGACACCCTCGACATATATATATACCAGCTTTGTCGAGTGCCATCAACGAAATACTCAACTTACGGTCTTAGTTGCCGAGTTTTGAGTGGTGCCAGAGTGTATTATAGCTGCACCTGTGGTACATGCCGAGGTTTTGGATGCACACATCTCTAGACGGTCTCTCGGGACATCTAAAACCTGGGTGGCTGGCGTCTTGCTAGAAGATTACATGACGCATATAGGCCTTATGTTTTTCTTCTTTTGCTCGATCATTTTTATGTCCACTTTGTGTGACCCATGATTTCTAAACCTTAAACCGTCCAACAAAAAAGGCCATGTGCATCGATTTATTCAGAGGCTGGGATCATTCCCCATTTCGGAAAAAAACATGCTCAGTTGCCGAGTGCATGATAAATGGACTCGGCCTAAGCCGTTTCCAGTGGCGAAGTAGACGGTACAAAAGAAATCAACTAATTAATCTAGGTTTGCTCTTGTGTGTTCCGTTAGTTATACTGGCTATACTTTATGAAACAAGTCTAGACAAATTTATAAGAAAATGTTGGTCAAACTGACACTGAGATTTGTGCTAAGCAGGCCAGGTTGGGAGATTTGGAAGGTCTGGTCAAAGGATCCAGCAATGATAGGGTTTATGTATTGACAACCCAGTTTGTCACTAACGTATGTAATTAATTAACTCCAAGTAGTTGTTGTGATATCAATCATATCTGCTATTTCTAATCTTGCTATGTGCTCTCTACAAAATGTCACTTGGTTTTATGGATCATGTGGAATGTTATGCCAGAAGTTTCTTATGAAGACGAAAGAAAAATGTCTTGTCAAATGAGAGAATTTTCTGCAAGCCAAAAAAGATTAGTTGCCTTGGTGTTCTTATCTTGAGAACCCATAACATTGTCCTCCACATGAAGAACCTATTTAAATTTAAGAATAAGATGGACATTCCATGGGTGAATCTTATTTGTCAAGCTCACTAGGCCAATTACCACAGAACTCTAGCCCTTGTGTGCTCTTTTTGTGAAAGATTGTCTGGCTTTTCACACATTATTTGTCTTTTTTGCACATGTCACATATTATCATATTTTTAGATAAAACTTTGTGGGTGCACAAGGCACAACATAATCCATGTCCATGATTTATTTCGTAATTTTTGAAAACTTTAAAATGGGGCATCCGATAATGGGGTGCGGGTGCAACTAATTGCAAAATATTCGCACTCGGCTTTGTGGGACATCTTCATGAACCTAACCACTTTCCATGTTGGTGATGGACCTTCTATTCGGTTGTGGAATGATAAGTGTATGGACCATCCATGAGAGAGAATTTTCCACATCATTTGTTATTGATCAAGATATATCATGCTATCTCACAAAGTAACGGTGAGGCTTTCGATGATATGTTTCATCTACCTTTGTCTATGATTTCTTCTCAACAATGCGGCGAACTTGTAACACTCTACAAGACTGAGGAAATGCCAAGGTTAGACAGTTGGTAGTTACATGGTCCCAATAAAAGCTTCTTCGATAAAAGAGTTTATAATGCTTTATTTCCCATTGAGCTGACCCTTCTCCCATAAGATGGATACGGAAGTCATGTGTCCTTCCTAAGCACAATTCTTCTTTTGGCTCTTGCTGCATTTTTTTTTCAATAAAGGCTCTTGCTGCATAACAGACTAAATACTACTCCCTCCATTCCGGTTTATAGGATGCAATTCCAAAACCAGATTTTTCCAAGAATAAGCAACAATTAGCATTAATTAGGAGCAGTTAATGTTGGGTTTTGGCCTTTCCCAAGAACAATATGAAAACCGATTGGGTTTGGCCTTTCCCTATTTAATGTTATTTAGTGTGGAAGCTTCTCATTGTATCCTTTGCAATAGTGAGGACCTCTTTCATCTCTTCGTCATGCGTGATTTCGGCCAAAAAATGTGGAAAAATGAACTACAATTCTTTGAGGTGTTATGGATGACAAGTCCAGATTCAATTTTTTGTTTCAGGAAATTCTCATTCTGGGATGTTGGAGTATATAAAATCACATAAACAAAATTTTCTTTCATGGACAGCACGTGAACCAGCAAGAATGTCTCTGATGTTTTTAAAAGATTTTTCTGCCCTGGTTATGCATAGAACAAACCCTGTCCTTAAGGAAGGCAAGTCACAATGAGTTGACACCTTGTAATTTATTTTTAAAAACATCATATTCTGTTTTTATAAATAAAAATGGAGCGGTTTGGGCCTTTCCTACTGTCTACGCCCAAAATAAATTGCTATTTGCTTCATGAAAGTCTTTTTTGTCAAAGTATTTTTATGTGTTTGCATATGGTTTATGTGGAAACCCCGTGTGAAATGTAGGAAGAAATCATGCATGATTGCATGGTTTATAGAATCTAACGTTTTGCCAACAGGAACTCCAGTCCAATATATATAATCTTAGCCAGCGAGTTTTCATATATCTCCACTAGCCCACGAAGTCGCCACACCCACACTTATCCCCACAAAGTCACAGTTCCCGACCCTTCTCTCCACCTCCTTGTTCTCTCTTGAGCGTGCTGCGGGCCTCGTTGGATCCCCACCGGTTAGGCTTGGTAGTCGTGTCTCTCACCTTGCTAATGGTTTCATGTTTGTTCCTCTCCCTGTGTGGTCAATGATTTGTTCTCTTGTGTGGTTATTTGGTCGTTGTGGCCCTTGCCATTGTTAGAGGTCCCGGCTTTGTGCCTCCCGTTGTGGTCAATTCTTCTTCTCTCGTGAAGTGGCAATCAACGCTAGTTTTGATGTGGTTCCTCGTTGGTTCGTGCAGTTGGCATGCTCATCTTGTGTGTGTTTTTCATTCATCGCTTCTACCTTGTGGTATGTTTTCGTCCTTTTAATTTTTCGTTTATTAACTGAACGATTTCTTCTCCATTGAGCAGGCAAAGGTTTGCATTGGTTTGAACAAAAGATGTCGTGCGCAAAAACAAGTCTTAGCCTAACGAGTTTTTGTTTTGCAGCCGCACAAACAAACACACCTTGAGAGATAAGATAGCATATTCCACCAAAGAAAAGCTTTGTCTATTGGATACCCTTCGCAGACAGTGCCAAATGACACCACAGCATTGCAATTGCGAACGCCAAACGGAGACGCGATGATCTAACGTGCCAAAAGATTCTTTGTTGCGCATCATTCGTCTTAATCTCAGGAGGATTACATTCTTAATGTACTGAGTGTGGGTGGAAGCATCCAGCTGCATTGAAACACCTGATTGTCACCACCCAAATAATTTTTTTTTTTTTTGATAATGTGCATACTTGATTCATACTAACAAGATTACATCCAGGAACAAGAACAAACACGCACACGCGAAGGAAAGCGAAGAACAGAGGAAAAACAGAGAGAGACACTGCAGCACCAAACCAACTTCAACCTCGGCGACACCGAACGCGGCCGTCCTCCACCGTCGACGACGAAGCAGGCACCAGCCGCCGGCACCACCCCGGAGAACGGAGGAACTCCTTGCCCTGAGGCGTTGATGAGCCGCAACCACCACCATCCCCGTAGAGATGGATCTTCTACTCACTGAGGAACATCGGCCGGGGGAGGCCCCCGAGCACCCGCCGCTCCAGCTCTGGGGCCAGCGCCCCAGATCTTCATCCCGCACGCCACGATCCCCTGCAGCAGCCTCCTCTTCTTCCCTCTGCAGATCGCCCAGATCCGCCGCACCCGGATCCGGCCTAGAAGAACGGAGCGAAGGAAATCCAACGATTTCCCGGCTCCAGACAGTCGCACGCGAGACGGCGGAGCTCCATGGAGCGCCACCGCCGGAGAGAAGCCGCGCCGACACCACAAAACCAACCAGCACCACCGCCACCTCCAAGGCGCCACTGGCCGGACGCCCCACGAGCCCTACCCTATGTACACGCCGTGAGACGGGCTTCCCCCACCCTCCCGCTGCCGGAGCAGCCGACGGAGGGGGAGGAACCCACGCCTCACCGGCGGCGAAGGTGGATCGGCGACGAGCTCCCAAAAAACGCCTCTTCCGCACTGTAGCGATAAGAGGAGAAGGGGAGCGGCCTTCTCAGGTATACTATACCACCCAAATAATTAAAGGCTTTGGGAAGGGGAAAAAGGGGCTGAAACCTCTACCAATGTCCCCTCTATGCGACGATGCCACGGACTTGCATAAGCTTTGTGCTCTCTTTTCCTCTTATCGTGGCAACTGGCGAGCAATAGCTTGAGACGTCCAGGACCATGCGGTCAAACATTGCGTCACCGGTTCAGTCGTCACTTGGCGCCAAAAAAAATTGCCAACTTACAGGTAGCTGTTTTTAATTGGCAACTGTTGGAAAAAAAATTGAAACGAGACAAAAAAATTACTAGTTCTATGAATTAAAATTAAGCAGAAGAGCTTTAACTGGTTAAAAAAAAATCGGGCAAAAAACCGTTATAAACGGGACGAGCCTTTGAAGGGTCAAGTCCAAACACCACTCCGACAAGACCCGTCGACCTCGCACCAAATCCGAAGAGAAGACCCCATAACTGCTATGGGAAGAGCAGGCACGAGATGCACTAACGAAGATGAACAAGCCAACACACCATGAGAGCCGTGACAACACTACACCGAGGCAACCTCGTCGCCCATAAGATATGAGGTCGACGCCCTCAACACTACCAAACTTTTCTCAGAGGAAAACATTTTCCTCTCATGTCTTCAAGACAAGACATGGCCAGCAGAAATGGCCCCGATCAGAGGTGAGGCGAGACAAGCTTCGAGCTACAACCCACGATGACGAGTAGCCAAAGCGCCACGCACCAATCTAAAATACTTGGGAGTCATGCATGTATGTGTGAATTGACGACGCTAAGTTAGGAGTTTCACCACAGACAAGACGAGAGATTAGGCCCCTCAAGTTACAAATACTATAAAACTAACGTCTAACCATAGTTAGAACAACATAAGTGGTAACATACATGTCATATAAATAAAATAAGATGTGACCGCTAATTAACAAGAAGAGGGACAAATAAAGTAACATATTATGTTACCATCACATAACGATTCCCAATCAAAATAAGTCTACAAACTACTAATAAGTAAGAACATCTAAGATACTATCTTTATATTGATTTGCACTAGAAAGATAATAACATAAACTAGTAACATGTCGTAACATATACATGCTACTAGTCTAAATTATTTCTCACTATGGTCAGTCTAAGGAATACAAAGTGGTACAATTAAGGATGGAGATAATTCTTGTTATCTGTTGGGATTATACAATTGAATAAATGAAATAGCAGTATTCTACGAGTACATTAATACAATAAAATGTTGAAGTAGTAACTATATTAGTATCATGCACTATATATAATACTAGATCATCAATACAAATGAAATGTGGGAGGCATGGAGGAAAAGCCTCATCCGGTAGAGGTGCCGTCATAATGAAGTAAAAGAGAACACATAATCGACATGGATTAGCAAGTCGGGTGGGGGATTTGGGTTGGGGGGAGGAGATTTAGGTTTGGAGAGTGCCATCCTAGCAATCCGATCTCAAGCCAACTATGAAAATAGTCAAATTACTAGCTGATTACTCCTCCGAGCAATGAAACGCCCAGCAGCAGCAGCTGGGCATTCTTTTATCTCAACGTCACACATGCTTTATTTCGAAGTGGGGAACGAAGCCCCAGCCTCTGCATCTACCGATGCACATAGTTTTTCTATTACAAAGTTCAGAAAGATACAAAGATAACAAATCCGATGTCACATGCCTCGCAACATCACACATGTAATGATGACTCCAACGGGGCGACGCATCGAGTCCGCGCGCGTCCGTTCCTATCCGCGGGAGCCAAAAACACGGCCCAACGGGCGACGCAAATGGACCGGGGTCCGTTTTTCTGTCCGCCGCGACCCATTCTCGGCCCAAATTTAGGCCAGGTTTGTGTCGGCCGCGGACGTGCGCGGAGCGCTCTTCTGTCCTCCCCTAGTCCGCCCCTGGCCCGCGTATCAGACCATTCCCCACCCCAACCTCCTCCTCCTTCCTCGCCCCTCCCGCCGCCACCCCGCCGTCACCACCTCGATTTGGCACTGCAGGCCATTCCGGGGACGCCGTTTGCTGCTCCTCTTCGGCGCCGTCACCGGAGCAGCTTCCTCCCCACCACGGCCGGTGAATCTTGCGGTCATATCTCTCGCAGCGCCCGCGACACCAACGCCGCCCACAAGGTGTTCGGCCGTTCGCCCCGGCAAAAAACTCAGGTACGAACTCGGCCATGGATAGCTCTGATGAGTGGTACTACAAGAACTACATCATGTCCCAGTCATCATCGGACGATTCCTTCGACGATGATAGTGACAGCCTTGTTGCCACCCTCATCGTCAATGAGTACATAGAGAGGATGCGGAACAGGTCAGCTGGCCATGTCCAGCTCTATGGAGATTACTTTCGTCGGGTGAAACCCACATATCCTCCTAAGATTTTCCGGCGCCGTTTCCGGATGAGAAGATCATTGTTCAATCGTATCCGGTTGGGGGTGATGCATTTTGATGATTATTTCATATGCAAGCCAGATGCGTGTGGTGTCATCGGCTTCTCGTCCTATCAGAAATGCACGGCCGCAATTCGCATGCTTGCATATGGAATTGCCGGTGATCTTGTTGACGAGTACGTGTGAGAAACCCAATGCTGCGGACATGACCCGGCTCTTGTCCATCAACGAGGCCAGAGGCTTCCCTGGGATGCTTGGGAGCATAGATTGTATGCACTGGGAGTGGAGGAACTGCCCATTTACTTGGCAAGGGCAGTACAAGGGCCATGTTGGGGCGTGCACGGTCGTTCTTGAGGCCGTGGCATCACAAGATTTATGGATTTGGCACTCGTTCTTTGGCATGGCCGGCTCGCACAATGACATGCGGTCTCCGGTGTTCAACAGGCTCTCCAATGGCCTAGCACCCGAGGTAACCTATGAGATCAATGGCCGGGAGTACAAGAAGCCATACTATCTTGCTGATGGCATTTACCCTACCTGTACTACATTTGTGAAGACCATCTCCAATCCAAATGATGAGAAGAAGAAGTTTGTCAAGGAACAAGAAAGTGTTAGAAAAGATGTGGAGCGTGCATTCGGTGCCCTCCAGTCTCGATGGGCTATTGTTCGACACCCTGCTAGAACATGGGACAAGGACACCCTGTGGGAGGTGATGACAGCTTGTGTGATCATGCACAACATGATTGTGGAGGATGAACGCGATCAGGGTATGCATGATCAAGCATGGTAGTTTCAGGGTGAGTTGGTGCACCCCCAGGGACCGTGACGTTCGTGAGAAGGTGGCCCATGTTCGGCTCCAAAATGATTTGGTGGAGCATCTCTGGCAGCACTACGAAAACCAGTAGTTCCATTTGATGAACTACTGATTTCTTATTTATTTGATTTGTAAGACTATGAGTGGAACAAATTGTTATTTGTGAAACAATTTGTATTATTTGCTGAATTATTTGGATTGTAATAAATATTTGCTGAACTATTTGGATTGTATTATTTGGTGTGATTGATTATTTGGTGTGATTGATTATGTTCAAAACCCTGGTCAGGGCAAAAAAAACAGAGATCAAAACCCTAGCTGGGGAAAAAATGATCAAAACCCTGGCCGGGGCGGACACAATGCGTCAGCCCGTTGGACGCAGTGGCCAGAAAACGTGGACATGGACCAGACGCGCGTCCGTTTTTCGACCCAAACGAACAAAACGTGGATCAAACGCGCGTCCGTTTGCGTCGGCCCGTTGAAGTCATCCTAACATTTCTTTCCTGAATCAGCTGCCTACATGGTCCGCATGCCCTCGCCACTCGGTGCGCATGACATGGTCCACGCTATAGTCATTCTATCTAGTGAGGCGGCTTGTTTCTTGCTAGAGTCGAACACACAGGTCAGACAAGCAAAAGCACAGTCGTTTCATTAATATCCATGTCGTCTTATTCACTGCGCGATGCGTCATGTTATTACGCACTGGTGTCTGCACCGTGCATCCATGATCCAACCCCGGCTATTCGTAATTAACTGGTGCAGAGGAAAGATTTACAGAGATTTGAGGGTATAAACTGCAATCTTGTGCCATTATGAGGAGTACCTAAGGTCAGGGATGCTGATCGACAAAAATTACGACAGCCATGATTTGAGCCTTAAATGTCCAAAGGACCGGTTTCGGAGAATTTCGTCTATGAACTTTCCAAAGGGCCTAAGACTAGCCATAGTGGAAGTATCATAGATAGTATCATGCATGCCACGTTTACAAAAAGATGACGTGTCACTGCAATTAATGATGAGAGAGATGATGGTGGTATCATAGGTAGATACCGTAACATAACGGATTCCAAGATAAGATGTGTGTGTATGCTAATAAATACACTGCTATGATACCACATATATGTTACTACCCACTATGGGAATAGTAACATATACCAGTATCATATGCATGATACTAGTGTATGATACTTCCCACTATGGCTAGTCTAAAAAAATTCGCGCACAATCACTGCCAGCAAAGGTGTGCAGTGGAGAAGGTGTAACTAGTTCATGGTCCATGTAGCCATGTACGGGTGTCCATTTGCCCGGTATTTATCGCTCTGACTATATGGCCGCCATGCTCCCGTAGTACATGCTTAACTGCGATATTTTGTTGCACTGCTTACCTTGGGATCTCTTTTTGACTGAGACCGTAGGCACGACAAGAGGATGAATGATGGAGGGATGAATATTTTTGCCATTTTTTAAATCCCATTTTGACCACTGGTTTGTTTTTTTACAAACACCACAAATTTCATTTCACAACCAAACTTGGCACGTATGTATAACAGTTGTATATGTTCATCATCAATTTGTTTCAGAACTTTTTGAAATATTTTATTATTTTCTGCGATTTTTATCCGTACAAGAACGGCTAATTTTTTTTTAATAATACATTTATTTAATTAAATTCGAAAAATATAACGGAAAACTACGAAATTACAGGAATAATACGGCCTCGGCCAGATTTGGACCGACAAGACCTCGTCGGCCAGAGTTGGGCCGAAAAGTGCCCGTCGGCTGAACTCTGGCCGACTGCTTTGCATGGCGGGCCACGCCTGCGGCCGACAGGCCTTTCGGTGTCACGTCGGCCCAAGCCTGGCCGACCGGCCCTTATCGGCCAAAGCCTGGCCGACAGGGCAAAAAACCAACAATTTTTCGCGCCAGCCCTTCCCGGCGACGCCCGTTCGCGCCTTATTTTTCCCGCCTTCTTCTCTCCCTCCCGTTTGTCGCTCCCGGTATTTTTTCCGCCCTTCTTGTCCCGCCATATTTCTCCCGCCCTAATTCTCCCGCCATAGTTCTCGCGCCTTTTTTTTCCCGCCATTTACCTCCCGCCTTTTTTCTCCCGCCATTTTTCTCCCGCTCTTCTTCTCTGGGTGAGCCTATATATATACCCCAATAGATTTGGTGATGGAGGAGGGGTGTGGTGCGTGGTTATTTCCTCAGTCGGATAGGAACGATGTCTGGTAGTTCGGGTCCTAGTTCGGAGCATAGGTCGTGGTGTGTTTTGTATCACGCCGCAATATGGACTGAAGGTAGTATTAGGGAGGGTAGGCCCAAGAGCTGTTATAGGGAGCTAGTTAGTGAGTGGGGCAACATTCGTGAGGTGGGAGAAATTATAGCCAAAAAAGCCAAAATCCAGATGACCCCTGAAGAAATTAGGGATGAAATTGATGGGTGGCGGTGGAAGTGGCAGAGAATTAATGAGCTAAAAGCTATTGAGGCGGGGCTTAGGGACATGCCTATGACACCGAAGTCAAAGATAATCCATTTTTCGCCGGAGGCCTATGCATTTCACGTGAAGGTAACTGAGTACCGAATTTATATTATGTTAGAATCTAGTGTTATCGTACTAACTTTTTTCCCCTGATTTTGTGAATGTCCAGCACTGGCCTGCCGATGGACAGTTTGTGAACAAAGAGATCCCTCATTTTGGTTGGATGGAAATGCTTTTTGGCGCATGTCGTGATGGGCCTGGAAATCTCCTTCACGCTGAAGCAGTGAAGAGGGCTATATCAAAGGCGAAGAGTGGTGGATCATCCAAGGCTGTCGTCGATGAAAATAGTGATGACGACTTCATGCCTCCAACACGAGCACGTGGCAGAGGGAAGTGAAGTCGTTGATTCGAATTACTTTCGTACTCAGTTACCTCCACGTGATTAGAATTAGTTATCGTTGAGTTATATGTGAGACATATATGTACGTAGAACTACTGAAGTTGTAACGGAGAGTTGTCTCACATAATAATATGTCTCGTAGAACTACTGAAGGATATGTCTCGTACATACATAATAATATGTCTCGTACATATATGTCTCACATACAAATCGAAATACATATATGTCTGACATACAAATCGAAATACGAATATGACCCAAAGATATCACTGACCACGGCGTCGACCACATATACCGGAAGTCTCATGGACGACGTCTGCGCATGCGCGGAGGTCTGGCAAGGTTTGGATCTGGCGGAGTCCAACCCAGCCTGTTGGGTGGCACAACCGCACGTCCAGGAATCAGTGATCCAGCATCATCATCATCCTGCGTCTCCTGTGTGGGGTAGGGTGGAGGAGTATTGTACATACCCATCCAATTGTCCAGTTGTGTGCGTACTTCAGGTATGGTCCCACTGTCGTGCTCACTCTCCCATGCGGATCCAGATGACTGCTGAGCGGACGTAGACGGACGATTTCCTGGATGCAATACAACATTAAGAAAGAAGTACGTAGCATTTAGCGTGGTGAATACAAATTTACAAGGTACTTACCATGTGGCTGCGGAGGTGGTCGAAGCTGATAGCCTGTCGTGGGACTATACTGCTGCTGCCAATGCGAGCCTCCAGCCTGGTCAGGAGAGGGTGCTCTGGGCGACGGCTGCGACGTCGAGCCTCCAGCCTGGTCAGGAGAGGGTGCTCTGTGCGACGTCATACGAGGTCGTGGTTGATGTCGATCCTGAGGCGTCACCTGCGGCTGCGGCTGTGGCTGTGGCCGTTGCGGTGGATGACGTGGTGGGCGTTGTGCTGCTTGGCGGTGATCGACGTCAGACGCACGTGTGCACGTGATAGCCTGGTAGATACCTCGCAGCCTCTGCTCGAAGCGCTGCAGGAAGGACTGATGGTGCGGCCGGTCCAATAGAGGGCCAGACGATAGGGAACGTCTGTAATCGGACACCTCCGTCTGTAGCTGGTAAGTCAATTCAGCCTGTAATTTGCATCGTTATCAGTAAGTTGTACATAATTTTGCAAAATTTGTAAGAATTAACTAATCTCTTACCGCGTACTGTCTGGAGCCTGCAGTAGACTGGGTCGGATACATATCCCACGTAGTAGGAGCCGGTGTAAGCTCAGGATGCTCGACATACGTAATGCGTATCCGGGTTGAGGTCATGTAAATTTGCAGGTACGAATTGAATAGGTCAGGATCAAACACGAGGTCCTCCTGCCAGACTCGTGTCGTCGCAGTTTCCCACTCTGCAACGTAGCTGCCAACCCTCCGCATCCACGATAGTGCGCTCCTATTAGTTCCCTTTCTTGTGAGCCTACAGTAGTAGTAAGTGTTAGACAATTCCTCTGTGGATGCGTAATTGAATAATGCGTAAATAAACAATGCGTAATTAAACCTACCCGTGGATGTTAGGTGGGACATGTTCCTCTGTCGACAGAGGAAGTGCCTCTTGTCGTAGACCAAATTGCCTCATAACCCGCTGCTGGGCCATCTCCTCCACGCAGATATCAAAGACAATTTTTGATTTTGTCATCCAGTACGCGCGATCTCTCGTGCACAGGTCAGACATACCACCCGGGTATATAGCCTCCTTTTTTGCTTGCGTGTACGGTCGCCAGATTACCGCTCCCGAACTCAGAATGTCGAACTGCTCGTTGAATGGCTCGTAGCAGTTCCTCATCTGTGAATGAGCAAAGCGTCTCTGCACGACACAAAATTTATTGCAAGTCGGCAAAAATATAACAATTGTGATAAATACGTAGATTAGACATACCTGACGACGTGTCCAGATAAAACCAAAAGTAGGCATGTCTATGTGATCAGCATCAAAAAACGCATCCACTGGGAAAGCCTCGTGTGCACGCACGTCTGGTCGTCCAATTGGGAACCTCTCCCATGACCAAAGCTGCAACAACAAGGGACATCCAAGTATGGATGCTGTATCCGACAGTAGATGGCACCCGTTGCACATAGCTCGGTAAGTAGCCGCTAATACAGCTGATCCCCAACTCCTCTGTGTAATGTGTTCTGGCGCAGTAGCACTCGCGATCTCGAAAGCAATAGGGATGTACCTCTTGCTAATAGTGGTGACATGGTTCTCCGTGAACATCACCTTCCCCATAAGCCACAAGATATATGCTTCAAGGCTCCTAGTGATTTGTGTAGCATTCAGCGGAATGCCAGCAGGAAACCTCTGTATCTGTACATTTCAAAATAAATTATGTCAGTGAAATGAAACGATGCATGCGAAACATTGCATTCTGTATATAAATTGATGCATGTAAATAAAACAGTGCGTACCTGAAAATCCAGTAACCATCCAAGCTTAGGTCCGTGATTCTCTGACCTAAACACTCCAGCATTAGGGTTTATACCCTGAAAGCGAAGTGACATCTCGTGCTCCCAATTTTCTGGGGCCTGCAACGGCCCTATGGGCTGACCCGCCAACGGCAGCCCAAGCAAGAAAGATACATCCTCGAGAGTAGGAGCCATCTCACCCCATCGAAAGTGAAACGTGTGGGTCTCGGGCCTCCATCTGTCCACTAAGCATGTGAGAAGACAGTTGTCTATCACCATGCATGAAGACTCCGCAGTGGCCTCTACTAGACGCGCGAAAGGTAAAAGCCCAGCCCACTTCAACCTGCAAACAAATATAAATTCGTAATCATATATATGTAGCGAACAAGAAAATTAATGCAGATAATATATGACACGTAAAAATCAATTAGGCATGTACCTCTCCTCCCAAGCAGGGTGTATCTGCCAATATTCCCTCGGTCCTCGAGTTATTAGAGGCTCGAGGCTACGCTCCTGTAATATCTTTGCGCGATGGTTCTCATCCACATCCGGACTGATCAAATATACTTGTTCCATATCTTCGCGCAGCTAAATTAAAAGTCTAAATTACAGACTACTTACAGATGAAATCAAACTCTAAATTTAAAACACTGATCCACACTTATGACAGATAAAAACATACTCTAATTTAAAAACATTGATCCACACTAATTGAAGGATGCGCACTAATGTGACACCAATTTACTGTTATAACCGGCAACATCTATGTACTTAATATTAGTAGCGCAATAAATACCTAGCAATATCAATATCACACTACCACCTTAACACTAATGCGTACATAATTAACAGTAAATACTAATTAGTCAAAAAAATGCATACCCTTGAAGCGTGCCGATTCAATGGACAACCACCGTCACCACCGCCGCTGCACCACCACCACGCTGCACCACCACCACCACACTCCACCACCACGCTGCACCACCACCACCACCCTCCACCACCACCACCTCCACCTAAACTACACCATTGCTCTAACCAAACAACACGAAATTGCACAAAATCCTAACCCAATGTATATCTGAGCTGTCTAAACTCTCTAACACTACATGCAGGAAGAATTGTTGGTTGGATTGACAGATCGGGCAGCAGGGAGCTGCTGTGAGAAAGAAAGGAAGAAAGGAAGAAGAAGAACGCGAGCAGGAAGAAGAAGGCTCGGCCGATTCTTAATCAGCACCCTGTCGGCCAGGCTTTAGCCGATAAGGGGCCTGTCGGCCAGGCTTGGGCCGACGGGAGGCCACGTCACGCCGAAAGGCCTGTCGGCCGCAGGCGTGGCCCGCCATGCAAAGCAGTCGGCTGGAGTTAAGCCGACGAGGTCCTGTCGGCCCAACTCTGGCCGACGAGGTCCTGTCGGCCCAAATCTAGCCGAGGCCGTATTATTCCTGTAATTTCGTAGTTTTCCGTTATATTTTTCAATTTTAATTAAATAAATGTATTATTAAAAAAAAATTAGCACAAGAACGTATGGCATCGGGAGCCATTTTGGATTTCCGTCCCCTTCCACTGTCATGTATGTAGTGATAAAATCGGCAGGTGGGAGGCAAGGTACGTGGGATCAAGGTTTGCTCTATTCCGGCTAGATCGCATGGACGTTAGATCAAATACTAGGGACAAAAATTCTAAAAAAAACTAGGGATAAAATATTTGTGTCTCACACATTAATCAAGAACATTGTGGTCAACTAGTATGAGGAAAATCAGATTAAAGTATATACTACAACATATCCAACAAAATCCTTAGTCAAGAAACCAAGATAACCTTACTGCAAAAATACTAAACCGTGATAACCCAAGAACCCCAAGGATTCTCTTCTCCTCCTCGATAAGCCCCATAAACATCATCCTCATTATCATCACTCTCATGACACTAAGCATCTAGTGACCCTGACTTACGGTGAAGGGCTTGAATGCGCCAAAAACGAAGCATGTCGATAAACCCCACCTTTGGTGGCATACCTAACTTGTTGAGTAGCCATAGCCACGTGGTTGTTGGCGGGCCGCCCTTGGGAACGCAAAATAACCAATGCATTGGAGAAGTCCTATACAACACTGATTTCTTTTCTTCTCAACTACACTAACACGTCGAAAATTTGTTTATAATATTTTGCTTAGAACTAAACATTGTGGATGGTCCAAGTTAATGTTTTGAGTATGTTGCATTGCAGCCTTTTGTAACAGGATTTATTACAAGCCCATTCAGATATAACCCTTAAGAGACAAATATATTGGTTGGTTGTCTCGTAGACTAAACTATTATCTAGTATTGCGCGTTAAGAACCAATAAATTGGAGGAGGCCAATACAACATTGCTTTTTTTTCTTCAAAACTACAGTATTACATCAGCAATTTATTTATAATATTGTGCTAAGAACTAAGCATTGCGGACGGCATAAATTAATGTTTTTGACTCTATTGCACTGCAGCTTTTTAAATAGGATCATAGTTGTATATATCCGAGAATGCAGCAGTCGGGAGATTTAACCATGGAAAGTAGCTCGTTCTTTCTTGTTGGCTGCAAAAGGGAGGGGTTTTGTGGCTTGATTGTTAGGTGGGCGGTCTTCGTCAAAGCGATCTAAGAACACATCGCTGGGCGACTGTCCTCCCCTAGCCAGATATCACATCGACGTCCAAACAAGACAATTTTTTTTTTGCGAGGAAGTCGCAATTACATCAGCCAAAACTCTTACAGAAAAGCCCAGAAAACATAAAAATTACAACGAAGTCCTTCTGAGCTTCGGCGTCGTCGTCGAGCAGACCGCTGCGCCGGCGAAACCTGCCGCGCCACCTCCGAAACATTGGACTGGGAGGCTCCCCATCGCGACCAGGAAGGCGACGCTCCTCGGTACCTGAGCACCTCCACCCTGCGCGACAGACGGCAACACCATCCTGACCAACTGCAACCGCATCTTCAAAGACGTCAATCGCCGGATCCGCCACCTCTCGGACTCCGGCGAAGGGGAAACCAAACAAGACAATTAAACACATACAGCTAAGATTGAAAGAATGTGGAGCATCTATAACACACCAGCATCCTATTTTGGCCATGATTGCTCATTTGCCCTGCCTCAGCGTTAGAAATCTTCTATTCAACTGATTCTATCGGCTTATACGACTGGCTCTGTGGTCGAGGTTTAACAGTAGCAGGCAATAGTGGTGCTCGTTTTGTAACGCTTCCCTTCACGTTTCGATTCAGTATATCAAGTGCTCTGCGTAACTGACTTTTCTATACCCACGGCTACTTCATGAGTAAGAATTTTCGGACAGTTAGTTTCACTGTCTCAGGCACCGCGGCTACATCTGCCTACACAGTATAGCTGCATCATATTCTGACTGACAATTGCTCTGTCTGACAAGTAGTTCTGTAGTGGCAACGAGTATAGCTGCATCAGGTATTTCTAAGATAAGATTACAATGCCAAATTACAAAAGCATCTCTCTAGCACCTAGAATGTAGTGACTGCTGGTGTGCCATCCAAATATACATGTGAGATAGTACAGCTTCCCGACGATCTGAAGAATTATGTAACGGCACGCCTCACAGAGACGGTGAAGAGACCAACATCGCCTTTTGTGATGCTTACAAGGTGTACAACATACTGCCACTACCCGTTTCCTTCCTCTACCTTACAAAGAGAGAACAGAACATACAGAGCCAGCATCAATCAGATGTTGCATCTGTCGTACCCAGAGAACCACGAGTTGAGGTCGGTGCTCTTGGTGACCTCCAGTGATCCGTGAAGAGACCAACATCGCCTTTTGTGATGCTTACAAGGTGTACAACATACTGCCACTACCCGTTTCCTTCCTCTACCTTACAAAGAGAGAACAGAACATACAGAGCCAGCATCAATCAGATGTTGCATCTGTCGTACCCAGAGAACCACGAGTTGAGGTCGGTGCTCTTGGTGACCTCCAGTGATCCGTGCTGGTGAAAGGCGTCCAGCTCCTCACCTTGCCATTGCTGATCACTGGGGCTACCACCAACAGTGTCATACCTGGGAGCAGACTCAAGATTGCTGGATGCAGCAGGCGGCAGTGTAGCATCATTGTGCTGGGAGCACTCTGCGAGGTGTTGATTTAGCGACACGATTTCCTGGTCATAGTTCTTTTTCAAGTTGTCGATCTCCTGATAGGCTTTCTCAGTCTCCTGCTCTGCCAACAAGGCTCGGTTCTGCAAAAGTAAGGCAGATTATTGTACTACAACTGGAAAATGTAATCTCAGTAAACTAATACAGCACAATGGCAAACTCAAGGACAATGTAACCATCAGCCCACAAATACCGCTCTGCACTTGCGATGCGCATTTTCATCCCACAGTTTTCTCATCTACATAACCTTCAGCTATATCTAGGTCTAGCTAAACGCTATTAGATCTCCCTCAAATGACAGAAATGGTGTGTTATATCTGCACATGTGGGAAATTCGTACCTGGGCAAGTGTTGTTGCTTCCTCAGCCTCCTTCAACCGTACTAGCAATTCACCAGCTGCTTGGACAGCCTCAGCAGTATCCCTTAGCTGGTCCTGAAGGCCTTTGTTTTCTGCTCTCAGAACGGAGATTTCAGCACCAAGGGAGTTGATGAACCGTAGCTCGGCTCCTTTGACACCAGCTTTTGCAGCCCTCATCTTTACATCTTCGACACCATCACGGATCTTCCTGTGCATTGCAAGCAAACCAATATGCCTCTCTTCAAGTTCAGCGTACTGTTCCAAGATTCTAGCATGTCCCTGCATTGCTGTTTGTAATGCCTCCTTCAATTCCTCTGAACATTTTTTCTCTGAATCCAATTCCGACGTCAACTTTCTAACAAGAGATTTATTTGCTTCAAGGTCAACCCTGAGCTCTTCTGTGAGAGTAATCCATTTACTCTCAGCTTCAGCACAATCAGCAGTGTCCGCTATGTTAGTACCACCATCACCATCTTTCATTCCATGTGAAGGATTAATGCTCTGGCACAATTGTAGAGGAGGCCAGAGCCTGCGAATTGATGCAGACGACGAAAGCATATAATGCAACTGACTTTTCAGATGTTGTATCTCCTCTTGTAAAACTTCTTTCTCATCCATGTAATTCCTGCACAAGTCCAATTCCTGCTGGAGGACCTTCAGCTCAATTTCGACATGTAGGACTTCAGGATGGTTGTCATATTTCTTTTGGAGGATCTGCACTTGTAAGTTCAAGAAAATTAGCAATAAGAATGATGACCTAAAAAAAATATTGTTTGTTAATATAGGAGAAGAAATGGCAATTTCAGACAACCTTATGCTCATTCATAAGAGATAGGTACTCTTCGTGTATAAACTCATCAGTTGGTAAAGTTCCATCCATCAAGCTTTCAAGCCTGGCAATCTTTCCTTCCATTGTTTGTGCAATTACAGCATTGCATTCACGTTCGTGCTTATATTGTTGCACCTGGAATATCAGAATGGTTA
The DNA here is from genome assembly GCA_947311845.1 of Poa pratensis. Taxonomy (NCBI): domain Eukaryota; kingdom Viridiplantae; phylum Streptophyta; class Magnoliopsida; order Poales; family Poaceae; genus Poa; species Poa pratensis. Next base: position 48,835,853 of record CAMZMU010000053.1, read on the forward strand.
GGGGTTAGGGGTTAGGGGGGGGAATTAGTATATTGTTCCTGAAGAGAGAGAAAAACACTAACCAAACGATTTAGTTGTTGAATCTCTAAAGCCTGCTTTGCACACTGTTCATCACGTGCCATCTCTCGCCTTATTGATCCAGCCAGGACCTTCTCCACAGCCTACAGAAAAAGTTCAAAATGACTGATGCAGTTATTCTAACCAACGCACAAGAACTTCGTTTGTGTGAACTTACTTTGAGAATTTGCTGCTGCTTTAGTTCATCACAAGGTACTGCTCCATCAGCTGGTACTAATTGCAGATCCCTGCAAGCATCAGCGTCCTTGCTCTCTTTTGCAGAAACCTCAACTAAACAAGTCGGAATAAGAACCAGAGTGGTATCTCTTGCTGGAGATTCTTCAGGATCAGTCTGAGTCGCTACATCAACCTTGCAAGGCAGAACATCCCTGATTCTAGCATTTAACCCGACTGAGGCTCTCCTCCATGCACCATTATTTTGGTGACTCTCAATGACTTGAAGACCTCTCTGTATACTGGCAGCGAGGTTTAACTTGTATCTGTCATCTCCAAGTTTATTAACATCAGCACATGATCTTTTTGTAGGCATCAAATTGTATCTCCATCAAAAGCATCAATCTGTGAACAACCAGCATTTGTCACCCCTGAAGCCTGGAACATTTTGGAATCATCATCTCCAGCAGGGCATATTAACATATTTTCATGTTTACTGGGCTTTTCAACATCATTCTCATCTATCTCCATTTCTTCGTCGCTATCTTCTTTGATAGCTGGAATGTAGTGGGGCGATTCAGGCTCATTTTTAGCAGATGCAAACTGCGCCTAGCATTCCATCCGGTTGAAAAGTTGCTGTTGCCTCCTTCCGAGCCTCCATTAGACTTCATGCGATGGAGTTCATCCTGCAATGAAACATTAGTGGTGAAACTCGAGCCAAAGAGCAAAACATTATGGAGAATTTTGTTGCCCATATGTACACTTGAACACTTGCAGTTAGCACCTTCAAATGTCTGATCTGCTCATGAAGTGCATTTACATCTTCCTCTTTTTGTTCGTTGACAACTGCATTGTTTTTTATAGCTTTAGCGCGTTGAGCAAACCTAAGAGTGCTTAATGTTTCACTCTTACATCTGTATAGTAACACAGAAAATATATTAGTGAAACAACATCAGAAGAAAAGAAAAACGACTTCTGGTTCAACTTGGATGATACCTTTCTGAGGGCGAAACAGCGCAAATCATCGCAAGCATTGCATTACCACCCAGAGATTCTTGTAACAAAAATGTCAGCTTTGAGTCGCGGTATGGAATGTGCCTCTGTTTTCCAGATTGTGAAATTTCTGCTAGTATGTTAATCAAATTTCTGCAGCGACAAAAACATATCAATCAGAACCTTAAACTTCACCCCCATTAGAACATGTATGAACAAGGTGGTTTTTCATTTTACAGCAAACAATATGTACACGATCAAGCAGCAAATATATCTGCCTTAAACAAATACACCATGTCTTACAAAGAGGTCTCACAAATAAACATGTCTGTAGAAAAATGCAGTTAGCAAAGATCCGACTTAATTTTTAACTTAGCGATTAGTACAGATAGAACCATACCCGAGTGCTGAGAGTGACCGATTTATATTTCCTGCTTCTTTCAGGCGATCACCAACTGCATGAGTTAGCTTTTGCCGCTCAGATCCAGCAAGATCCACTAAATTTATCCTGCTTATTCTGATGCTGTTTGAGCCATCTTCCCGATTCTATAGAACAATAACAAACCATTAATGAACTAAGAGATGTATGTCAGCTGAAACTAGCAATGATCAAAACAACAATTATTGGGAATTTGGTGTAAGGATGGATATAATTAACGTATTTTCTATTTGTGGAATGGAATGAGATCGTCCATCACCACCTCCTCGCTCTTAAGCACAAGGTTAGTACGAAACTGAGAATGGAGTCATCGCACCAAAATCACTATATGATCCTATACGGACCAATCCATTAAATGCACCATTAACAATATATTAATATGAACAGAAGAAGGGAGTGCAGGAACAGATTTATCGTATTTATGTAGACAAAAAAAAAGTTGACTTGGTGTTGTTTTTTAGTAGAATTGAGACCTCCAGTTACAGTTTCCGGCAAAGGAAGCAACTATGATAGAATAGTGTGTCCCAAGACAACAAATCCTATTAATAGGAACAGAAGAGAATGGGAGCTTGAGCAGAATAGCTTGTTTCCCATACCATTCAGAACAAAGTGCAACTATTCTGAATGTGCCTTGCAGCTATCATAGAGCACACAAAGCTCCTTTGTTTGGTACATAATTTGCAGAAATGGATTAAACTACATATTTACCAGGGCATAGCCGAAGCAGTAAATGCAGAATGAGAATAATAATCACTAGTAGAAGAAAGACAAGAAAGGATAGAGAATCACCGCCAAATGGACGGTAACATGTACTGCAGGAAAAATAGTTGCGCCCCACATAATACGATTAATGAAACTACAAAGTAATAAGCCCAATTCAGCAAATACTTTTGATTCCAATTTTATAACACTTGTAAAAACACAATGAGACCATCAAAAGTTGAGAACATTTGCTGGAGTAAAATAGATTATAGTGTAACATAAGTCCGACCAACAGCTACCTTTGATTCAGATTTAATGACACATGTAAAAACACAATGCGAGCGTGAACTATCTGCATTCGCACTTGTTGACCCGGTTCTCCTGTTTGCCAGTCCCTGCACGAAGTACGAAATCAAATTAAGACAGATTATGATGCATAGATATGAGGGTTGCTGAAAAGTCCACTATAATCATGGTGAAATAAGTGTGCAGCTATTTGTGATTAGATTTTGCAGAAACAAGAGAATGCAGCATCTGTAAATGAAGTACTGGCAATAAAAATCATCCAAGATAGTACTACTGTCTTCCAAACCGACCAGAACTTGTTTACATAAAAAAACAGAGACATGCAAAAAGCATTTGCACATAGTCATTTGGAGAAGCAAATAGATAAAAGAGCTTGGACCAGGGCAACTAGTACTCTATTATTCCACAGACAGACGGCAAAGAAACAACATCTGGCACGGTTCTAAGTTCTACTCCTCCCGATGACTGGGCACTCATAACCTCTGGTGGGACCATGGTAGGCCTGCCTCCAATGTTAGTACACAATCCACATAATTGACAGAGCACAGTACACCACAAGATATAATGCTAGGGAAATAAATCTAAGCTTAAGATATACAAGCTCATTAAGCAGTTAAGATCAGTTTACTGATAAGTGATAATACAATAATGTTCAGAATTATATTTGAGGAACTGAGAGCGTAAGTACTAAACACAGCAATTTCAGTCAATACTCATCAGTGCAAATATATGAGACCAAATACATATCAGTAATTTTTTTAGATGTCAAAATCAAGATACACACACCTTCACTAGCAGCTGAGTTACATCCTTCATAGTGAAAACGAACTCCTTTGTCAATGATTCAACATAAACACAAGCAGTTTTAACATCCTCTCTAATCTGCCAACAAATAGGTCACATCAGTAAAACAGTAAAAATAAATATGCTACTATATTTCGCAGTTTGCATTTCACCTGAAGATTTTTTTGCATGGGATCTAGCAAATCAGTTATCTGCTCATTGTAGATCTGTACATAGCAATGAAGATGGATAAGATTTTCTTTCACCAACGAAAACAACAACTGCAAATATGTTTTAGGTACTAAGAATGGAAATTGCCTCGAGAAAAGAGCAGGTGCAATTGTATGTTAGCTCTTTGTCTATATGTTTCCCTTGTTCCTGCAGATGAGATAGTAGCAAGTTTTATCTTCAAGTAATAAAACTCTAGAAACGAAAGACAGCTTAGGAATTCATCAAATTACTTCTTTAATCCGGGAGAACAACTGCTCAAAAACCCGGGGTGTCAGTCCCCTCTCGCAGCCCATCGAGTCTCCTGAAAGTGCAGAGAGAGGGCCCCACATTGTGTATGTCTTTCCACTCCCAGTCTTTCCAATATGATCAGGAAAACGATAAATTAGTCAATATGTACCCAACAGTTAGTTATAAGATGATATAAATGTCAAGTTAAGGTAAAGTCACCTGGCCATAGGCAAATATCGAACTGTTGAACCCCGACAAGCAATTCTCAACAAGCGGTAGTCCAACAAGCTTGAATAGCTCTTCCTACAGATTCCAAACAATTAGATCACACCAGTTCAGAAACTTAGTAAAAAATGGAAGCACATAACAATTATGATCTACCAAGAAAAAAATACAGAAACTAAATTAACAAACTTAAACCCCCCAGCCCTACCCCAAAAATGTACTTGCACGTTAACCGTAAAACTGTAAAAACAACAAATAGTAATTTCCAGTCAGACCACACGAGACCCTGACCGTAAACGTGCTAGCTAAATCACCCTACAGACATTCTAAAACCAGCAAATAAATAAAATTTCTGGCTTATATCCACCAAGGAGAATGACCAGCCCAATTACGCCACTGCGGTATCGAGTCTTATCTGTCTCAGTTTTACTGTCGTTCATAAGCGCGGGGCAGAAGAGTACAGCACAGGTTCGATGAGAGTCGGGGCCAACCTGTAACCGTGAACGTGCTAAATCCACCGAATAACACCAACATTTAGCTAACCCCTAATCCATACGGGCCCACAGAAAGCTTCACCGCGCAGAAAGGTAACGCTTCTAATTAGCCTCAAACTGCAGCATCAACCTCACCTGCGTGGAGGCCGCGTCGGCGACGGCGTCGAAGGTGAAGTCCTGTCCCTGGATCGCGACCGAGTTGGTCGCCATCTTGCGCACGCAGGCCTCGGGGCCCCGCGCATCCTCCCCAGCCTCCTCCCCCTCCACCGGGCACGGCGGCCGTATCCTCACCACCACCTGCAACACCAAATCGCACGCGTACACCCCGCGTCAAGCCAGATCTAGCTAGCGGCGCACCGAATCCAAACAGCTCGAAAACCCTAGACCCTACCTGGACCCCAGAGTCGGCGGACGCGGGAGCGGCTTCGGGCGCCGGGACCACGGCGGCCCTCGCGGGGACACGTCGAGCTTCCTCTTGAGGGGATTCGACGACGGGGGCCGCGGGGGCAGGCTCCGGTTGCGGGTGGCGAGCGGCTTGGCCGCGGAGGAAGGGGAGCGGTAGGGGGACGCGTGGTCGTGGGGGTGGTGCGCCGGGGAGGAAGGGTCCACGTTCTCCTTGGGGAAGCGGCGGCGCGGCGGAACCTCGCCGCCGGAGACGGGGGGTGGCGGCGGCGTGGTGGGGTGGCGCGCGTGCTTGGAGAAGAGGGACCTCATGGCTGCGGGGACCAGGCGGAGAGGAGGAGGGGGGAAGAGACGTTGGGGATGAGAGAGGGGGGAGGGGGGGAGATTTTGAAAAATTTCGAAGGGAAGAGGAAGGGGAATGAATAATGGATGGGTCCGATGGGATCTCGCCTTGGGCGCTGTGTGTGTGTTTGCGAGTGGGTGGGGGCCAGCCAGTCAACTCGGCCGGGCGAAGCATCGGACGCCACGTGTGGGGTCCTCCTGACAGGGCTGTCGACACCCGGTGTGTCTTCTGCAGTTCTGCTAGAGCACGTTCGAAGTTTGAACCAGCTTTTGAAATTTTCATCTCAGCAACTTTGAATTTTTCATATGGAGAGGATTTTTTTAGCAACTGATGTGTCTCAAAATGCAAAATACAGCGTTTAGTACAAAGCCAACTAATAGCAAAATGGTCCAAATGGAAATGACATGACAATTTGTCGCTCTATGAGCTGCACAAATAAAACAATGGATTGGTTTAAGAGCATCTCCAACAGCAGCTCGAAAAACGCCGCGCAAAATACCGGCATTTTTCCGCGCGCAGGGTCATTGCGCGCGCTCCAGCAGGCGCGGGAAAAAAAGCGAGCGCTGTGAAAACCGTCTCGCGCGCTGGCCAAAGCGGTACGCGCCGCGTTTATATAGCGCCCCGTGTCCAGCGCGCTGCACAGCCACGCGCCACGCAACCGTCCTCTTCCCCTCCCGCGCGCATCCGGAAAGTTCCCCACCTCTTCCCCGCCGCCGCCACCATGCCTCCTCGCCACCGAAGCCTTTCTGGATACCGCGGCGTCCTCGCGCGCCCTAAACGGCACCTTCACCGCCGAGATCCGGTCTGGCGACGACCGCGTCCCGCTCGGGTCATACCCGACGGCGATAGAGGCCGCCCGCGCCTACGACGCGGCGGCGTGGAGGCTCGGCCGCCGGCGCGGCCAGATGAACTTTCAAGACGTGTGCAACACGTATCAGGTGGCGAACATGGCACCGACGCCGCGCCACATCACCGACGAGGACCTCCGCCGCCACCGTCGTCGAGCGACGCTCCGCCTCGTCACGGAGAGGGACGAGCGCGCCGTGGCGGACTGGTACGCGAGCCACCCGCGCGAAGCCGCCGAGGAGGAGGAGTACTGGCAGACTCGGGTGGCCGAGCGGGCGGAGCGGCGGGCCGAGCGCTGTGAGCTTCGGGAGGAGCGACGGGTGGCCAAGACGGCGGCGGAGGCGGAACTAGCGGCAGGCGGCGCAGACTGGCCCATCGGCGACAGTAGGTGGAAGGCGTTGGAGGACGACATCTCCGACACCTCCGACGAGTCCGAGTTCTCCACCGACGACGAGTAGTCGGACTCGTCTTAGTTTTAGTTTAAATAAGTTTAAATTAGTTTGAGTTTGTTGTTTGAGTTCGTGTCCGTGTCGAATTGTGTCAAACCTTGTTGAATCAATATATTTATATTTCCAGTGTATTTCTTTTTTTATTTTTGTTTCATTTCAAACTATGCAAATACGTGTTTGCGGCGCGCTATTTTAGCACGCCTAGAAAACATGATAGTTTTCGCGCAAAAAATTAGCGCGTCTGCTGAAGCAGAACATGCGCCCAGCGCGCTAAAACGTTATTTTGGCGCTGCAAAAAAAAAATAGCGCGCATGTTGGAGATGATTTAAGGTTAAGTACCTGTTTTATCCAATTGTGAGCAACGTCATTAAGGTGTCTCTTGATATGTAAAACCTTAAACACAGAGTTGAAGAAACTGATCCTTCAAAAAAGAGTTGAAGAAACTGTGCTAATACCCCGTAGGTTGAGGAGTAAAACGAGAAATCCACCCAGATAGGGGCCTGCAAGAATCCTGCAAGTGTATCCCTATAGTTTCAGCGTAGCACGGGATGGTTTAAACTCTAGGAGGTCGTCACCTTCATACTCTCTCCGTATCAAAATATAAGACTCTCTACCTATTTTCTGCACATATGTATCTGGACATGTTTTGTGCAAGATTCACATGAACGTTGCACTAAAACATGTCTAGATATATATGTGTAGAAAGTAGGTAGAGAGTATTATATTTTTATACGGAGGGAGTACAAGATTTTGGTTAAGAAAATATGGGCTATGAATTTGTAGGTGTTGCGCCGCCATCCCCGCATATGCTAATGCTTTGGCTTCCGCATAGAACAAAGAGAACAAAATGGCGCAAAGGCTTATATCATTACTTTGCACTCCTTCCCTTGCAGCTCAGCTCTGGTGAAGATTCCAATCCCGTGGCCTGATTATGATCGTACCTCAGGATTGACCTGCATTTTCGCGCAGCACGTGAATCAGTTTGTATGGATGTCCCTTGTTGTAGGCCTTGCTGGTGGGTTGGCGCTGCTTGCACCTTATTCTTTTCTTGAACCTGAAATCTTCGGAAACATTAACACACAGTTATAAGTTATAAGCGAGCGCTTGGGCGTAAACATTAATTTGATACGGCTCCCATGATTTCGTGTTACAAAGGGGGGTCATTCCTACACTTCCAAATGCACCACATGAAACTAAGGATATTTTCAAGAGAAGCATGTGGATAATTCATACGTTGCAAGTTAAAATAATTTGGGTTAGAGAGGAAGAGTCTTGGACAATAAATTTAGTTCAGATTTACCATGGATGAAGATACCAAGGTGCTTTGACAAAGGGAAGGTAAACAATAGGTGAACGTCATTCTTCTCTAAACCGCATCCGGAACAAAACTTGCGGATATGCTTGGCGAATTTTCCTGCACTACCACTTGTGGGAAGGGCTTTCCGAAGAAATCGCCAAGTAAAAGTTTGGATCCTTGGAATGTTTGTTTGGTCTTCCAAATCTGCTCCAAAAGTTGGGTCGCTGGTAATGTTTGTGCTGGTCTTAGTTGCTCCTCCCTATATAGTTCCAATAAACAAGCATGGTAGGCACTCTTTTACTTGCAAATATCATTAGTTTTTAGACTACGGCAAAGAAAGTCTTGGTTGTCGGAGGTAATGATAGGAGTTCCTTTAATGCTCATAGCCATGGAAGGACTGACAAATGAGACTAGATTGGCGTTTTAGAGCATGTTCAATAGTACAGGCAAGAGATGGATATAAGAGTTTGCCATGTCATCTATAACTAACCATAGTCAGCATGTACAACAGTTAGTTATAAAAATGTGTTACTTTTTTGAGACATGGCCCATGACCCACTCTCACAATGTGCGTAGGAGCACGTGCCAGAGTTGTCTCTTGTATGAGAGCTCACTCCTCTTCTATCCTCCATGTCATCCAAAAAAATATTTAAACCCTTATAGCATGCTTAAATAAGCTTATTGTACTTACTCTTAGACTTTTTGATTAGGGAGCCAAAGATCCTTGACATTTGCATGATAGATATAGCTCGGATCATGTATGATTAGCTCATCATAAACTGAGGCCCGAAGAGCACCAGGGTGTACTCCAAAGAGATGTCGCCTCTAGTCATTTGGTAATTAAAAGGAGTGGGCTTTTAGGATGGGCAATACATTGAGAATGGAGGCACAAAAAACAGATTTAGGTGCCTTGGGATTGGGCCGCCAAATTCAGGACTCGGGGAAATATTTGGCTTGGAGAGTTTTGTGTAGGAGGCCTTGAGGATTAGAAGCAATACGCCAAGATGATGTAATGATTAAGTCTCGATTAACTAGCTGTAAGTTCATGATTCCTAGACTCCCCTTCTTTCTTTGTGGAACATATTTGTTTCCAAGCTCTGAGGCAAAGGCTTCAGCTTGTCGATTCTTCCTTGCTCCATTCCATCAAAAGTTACTAACAATATAATTAAGTTTGGCAATGAACATTTTGGAGAACGGATGTTAGACATGCGATAGACTAGAATGGACTAGAAAACTGGTTCGATGAGTTTGAATCTAGCTGTATGAGAAACCATGTCTGCTTTGTAGGAAATGAGGTTTGATTCGAAGTTGTCAAGCACAAAGTTCTAGGAAACACATTTGTCCTTCGCCGGTAGAATAAAAGGGTGCCTTAGGTGGCTACAGGAAGCATCCCGGGTACATAAAATATGTGTTTAATGGAGTCTATCATATTTGGCTGCACATGATTGCTATAAATAATACCTGTCTGGGACCGTTTTGGAGTTTGGCCTGACCAAGAGCAAAATGAGTCAAGGTTCTACTTGATGGTTATAGCCTCTTGGACATAAGCTTCCCCACAAATGAGGAGATCGTCATCAAAGAGTAGGGAATGAAGAGGTGTGTAATTTGAACCGAGTACCACCCACTGTAAGAAAAGAGTTGGTCATGGCATCTTGCAGGGCTAGCGACAACTCGTTAATAGCAAGGACAAAAAGGTACGGTGATAGGGGACATCCTTGACGTATACCTTTACGAGCAAGTGGAACAACAATGCAATCCCATTCTAACCAATCGAAAGCCTTATAAAAATCAACTTCAACATAAAGGATTATTGTTTCTATGAAAAAAGGTATTATAGTGAGAAATTCCGAGGCAATAATAACATTGCTGCTAATGCGACACCCTTCAATAAAAGCTTGCTAGGAAGAATGGATATATTCAGGAAGGTGAGGTTTGAGTATATTTGCTAAGTTTTGGCGGTGAGCTTATCAATCACGTTACAAAGACTGATAGGTTTGTAAACAGCTGGAACCAACGCCACAAGTGTTTTTGGGATCATAACGAAATGAGTATCATTACTATGTTGAGACTTGACACCAGGGTGATAGAAATAATTTAACATCGTCCCCAATACAGCTCCACGTAGATAGGTAGACTATAACGTTAAAACCATCGGGTCCCGGACACGTGTTCCTCTTCATTTCCTGCAAAGTGTTCCAAAGTTCATGTTTGTCCAGTATGGAGTATCTGTAGTCTTTATTGTGTTGGGGTAGTTGCCAGTGTACAAAATGCTTGCCAAAGTTAATATTTGAGGAAGCAAAATGTGACAAAAATAACTCACAAAAGTGTTACTAATCTCCTCTGGCATGTATTACACACCATCATTTTCATATTTGATGGAGACTATCGTATTCCGCCTTCTGCGCTTGAGAATTGCCCCGTGGAAAAACGTCGTGTTCCCATCTCCATCCTTGACCCATTGCTTCTTTGCACACTGCATATAGTAGTCAATTAACTTTGTTAAATTTTTATCATACCTTGTAACAAGCAAGCTTTGCAAAGAATTTCTTTTGTTGTAACCGGTTCGGCTTGCAACTTTTAATTTAATCTTCCATAGCGTCAAGTTCTTGTTGCAACGACTTTTCTTGCTGCACCAACCATTAAAGCTCGAGTCAAATTATGTTGTTCTTAGAGTAAAAGGTTTATGACAGGATTTTGACCACACTTCTTTAGCATGAGAATTGAAGTCTTGTTCTTTTAACCACCAATTTTCGAATATAAAGTTACGCTTTACTCCACGGATAGGACCATCAGTAGATAAAAAAAACTGGAGCATGGTCACTTATCATTTGCGTTAGAGGTAGATTGTACACGTTAGAATCAGAGAAAGCACCACATCAGTTAGCATCTACAAGATAACGATCAAGTCCTGGAAAGAGGGTTAGATGAAAAACAGCTTATTAGTCCAAGTGTAAACAGGGCCACTATATCCGAGATCAAATAAACCACATTGTTTAACAAGAGAATGAAAAGCATTCATGCGAGAGCGATTCACAACAGGGAACTCTAATCCATGTCATATTGCAGTTTATTCATGCCCCCCTATACAGAGCATCAACAAGTTCTCATTATCATACATAAAAAAAGAGTCAATTTGGTTCCAGATGAAAGCAGTTTGTTGATGATAGGGATCGCCATAAATACACCAAACCGAACTTTTGACTAGTATTTCTAACAATGGCATTGGCTAAATGGGATAAAAACTATCAATATGAACAATGATATTTAGGCCGTCGCTCCACATCAGCCAGAACCGCACCGATCGGGGACGGGTGGGAACTATAAATGTAATACCCTGAATTTTTGCTAGATTAATTAATTTGATTAAAAAGTATTTAGATTATGTTTGTTCTAAATTTGCTAATCCTAGTGTTTAAATTGGTTTTGAATAAAATCTGCTTGCATGATTTAATAAGAGGAGTTGTAGCTGAATTGTTTGTGCATTTGATCGTTGGTTAGAAGCTAGCTAGTTCTTCTAGTGGTTTGCATGTACATCGATTGGTTTACCAGGTGCATATGCTGGTGCATGGGATCCGACATGCATGCGCATGCACTGACGTTGCACTGTCATCCAACGTGGAGATGTGCATGTTAGTCAACCAGTGAGTGTTTGGCACGTGTGAGAAAGTCAGCCAATGGGAGTCGCTTATTTGGGTGCTACGACTGGGCAGCAGATATTTAGCAACGAGAAAGTAAGCGGCAAGGCGGCTGGATATTTTAGGTGTTAGAGCATCTCTAGCAATCCGCAAAAGGCGAAACCGCAAAAGCATTTTGCAGGTCACGTTTTTCGTGTTTTTACTCTAGTTTTCGTGCAGCGAAGAACAGAACCCGCAAACGCAAACTGCAATTCCGCGATTTAGTTTCAGATTTCGCGGGAACAAAGAGTTCACCACCGCGTTGAGCTTGGCGGTGGCGGCCTTCTCCTCCGCTTCGTATTGGGACCGCAACAACGCCGCGGCCATCATGTGCTCCATCTGCTCGTCGGAGACGAAGTCCTCCGGCCCGAGCGTGACCCCGAAATGCTCGGGCTTGTAGCCCTCCGGCGGCGGAGCACCTGGAGCGGCGGAGGAGCTGCTGGCGCCCGCGGAGGAGCTGCCCTCGCCGTGGAGGCGCAGCTGCTGGCGGCGGCGGATCTCACGCTCGCGCTCGCGCCGGATCCGGTCGAACTCCGGCAAATCGCGGCGGTGCCACGCGTGAGGACGCCGCGCTTCCGTGCGTCGTCGCTGCGGGAGACCTGGCGCCGCTTTTCATCGGAGTAGTCTCCGCCGAATTTGTCGTCGCCGGGGAGAGGCTCCACTTCCCTCTTCGGCGCCATGGCGGCTCGGAGTCGCCGGATCTGCGGTAGGGGTGGCGAGATTGCTCGTCGGAGACGGCGGAGCGTGCGAGGAGAAGTGGGGGTTTCGACCTGCATCCGCGGTCGCAATCCGGCAAAATAGAGGCTCGCCGCTTCGTTTCACGGGCCCCCGCAAAATGTTTGCGGGCTGGGCTAATTTTGCAGGCTCTGTTCTGGCCCAAAAACAGCACCAAACCCGTAAACTCGCCGGAGTTTTGCGGGTTTGAGTCTTTTGCGGGTTCTGCTAGAGATGCTCTTAGACGGTGTTGCTTCTTATAAGTAGATGCCGCTGCTTCCGTTCCCTCTTCAATCTTCACACTCCATCCATCGAGAGAGCACAATCAGAGAGTGAGAAACAGAGAGCTAGAGAGGATCGCCGAGAGGCTGAGAGAGAGAGGTCGATCTGAGGCAAGCATGCATCCATGTCTCGGATCCATAGTCGGAGGATGGATGCTGTTGATCCATGTTCGGAGGAGTGGGTGCTGCTATAAATCATATCCGAAAAGAAGAGGAGTTAGGCGACGAGTTGGAGTTTTGACGCGGCATGGTGGTATTCTTTGGATATTATACTGGCATATGAGTTCGTTTGCGTATTCCGATCCTAGCTTGGTACCCGGAGCGGTCTGCTATGTTCAACATGGATGTTATTTGATTGCTACGACATAGTTAACCGAGGCAAGCTCTTCGTAGCTCTCTCATATATTTGTTAAGTATGCTTTGCTGTTAATTGCATAATACCCTGAGTGGTACGAGCTTTGTATTGATATACGGGGTTAATGCGCTGGCGTCGTTACGGTGATGGATCCGTTGGAGCCACCGGTACGAGCCGGGCTTAGCACGTATAGTCGACATGGAAATGATCTCAATGTTTTTATAAAGCAAACTTGGTGCTACGAAGGTGATCGTATTATACCGGTCACAGTACAGGTATGGGACTGTCTGAGTTCTCCGCGAGGGGCGGCCCTTGAATGGAAAGTGTCGGTGATGGATCCGTAGGAGCGATCGACACGAGTAGGCCAGGGTGTCCGGTGTCTGAGCGGGTAAAAGGGCTCTGCTCATTCTGGAGCCTGTGTGGTTCTGAGCGAGGCTGTCGACATCGGAGTACCCCTCTTAAGAGTGTAAAAGCGTGGATATTCACCCCTGTGATTCCCGGGTAGGGAAACTCACTTTCATGTGTGGCACCATGATTTCTAATTTGACTAAGAACTTAACCACACAAATGATTTACTTGTATTTCGAAAACCTAGTGTATTTTACAAAGTATATGAAAGTGTATGAATTGTTTGCTGAGTATAACTCTTGTTGTACTCACCCTTGCTTCCTTTGTTTTGTTTATGTTATCAGAGTTCGCAGCGGAAGCCGTCGTATCCGAGGAGTAGGCTGGACCAGTGGTGGGAAACGACTAGAGAATTTACTCTTATAATTGTAATAATCTTGTAAAAATGATTAGAAGAGCTTCTTGAGATCATTGTGCTGGTTTATCCTGCTTCTCTAGCCTTGCACGTGTATAGACTTTCGGGTCTATAGGCGCGCGGCGGCTGTCATTCTACCGGGCCGGGTCTCGGGGCGTGACAATAAAGCTATCAAACATATTAAACCTATCAATAAGATAGGCTGATTTAATCTTAGAGGATTTGATTCAGACACAAAGATTACCTAGATTTTGTAGAATCCGCCAATCGGGCAAGATGGCACATCTTGCTACCGCTAAGGATCTTCCCCATACCTTGGAAATTCCCACAGAGGGACCTCATGGAGCCTGTGGAGCTCCACTGGCTGGTGTCGTTTCCCTTCGATCCATGTCTGTTTTTTCGTTATCCCCTCAAGATCCGAGTAGAATCAGTGAGCTAGAACACTCTAGCGCGAGAATCTTCAAGAGACAATGATACCTGCAAGTGCACAAGTTCGTTATCAGTAAAGTTTCGTCGAAGTAGACTCCCAAATTATACCGTCCCAAGAGAGCTGTTTGGAGAGTGTTTCCTATGGATGCCTCTGTCACACACAAGGTGTCACACTTGAGTGAGTTGACTAAAAGACTTGTTTGATTTAAAAGTGGCAAAATGTGATGTGAATTATCGAAATGTGGTTGTTGTTGCAAATTTAAAATGAACAAGAGAGTAATAAACGGTTGTACTGCTTATGATGGAGGAAGGCGCAGGGTTGATGCGGTTCATGCTGATAGTGAGTGCCTTGATGGTGATGGAAATGTAAGGTAAATTCTTCTCATCAAATAGTTGGTAGGCGGGTTGACCTTGTATCACCAAAATCTCCTGCCGGTCTCATTCGATACTATTGTCTAGCCTACTATTACCACGATCATGGTCAGCAGCATTTAAGGTCTCACTCTCGTAAGACCGGACCAACGCATTAGGCTTAATGGCTTCCCGTTTGAAAGTGCATGTTGCCCCCATGCGTGGTTTTGGTAATTAATGACAATCCTTATGGACTAATGTTTGCATTAAGATATTCTTGTAGATCTTGTCCATAGGAAAAGATTGGAGTTCATGAGTGATGCATGTAAAATGCATACATGAACTTTGCACTTTAATTGCTTATATTCCAATCATATTTGCATCATATAAGGGTTATATCAATGTTTTATCATGATTTTGGAATATCTCAATTTTCCTATTTTTATGGAATTAACCCTGCACAGGCAGAAAACCCCGTTTTCTTATTTTAATGTTTCAGGGACCCAAACGTCAACGAAATCACCTGGAAATTTACGGGCGTCAATATTTGGAAGGAAGAAGACCTGTGGGCGAAGGAAGCGAACAACGGAGGCCCGAGGCCAAACGGGGTGGCCCACGCGGCCAGGTACTGTGGCCGCGTGGGGCCCACCCGTTTGGCCCTCGTGGCTCCGTTGCCGTCGATCTTCGCTCCACCGACATGTCTTGACCTAAAAACGCCTATAAAAAAGGTCCCCCGACGTTCTCTGGAAGGAGCGCCGCACAAACACAGAAACACCGAAACGGAGATCAGGAGCTGCAGATTGGAGGGGGAAAACTCCGGCGGGGCGCTGCCGGCGTGGTCTCCATCTTCTCCATCGACTTCTCCACCGTCTCCATGATGAAGAGGGAGTAGTCCACCTCTGGACTATGGGTTTGTGGAAGTAACTTATGTATCTCTCCTCTCTTGAGCTTCACTAATTAGCACCGTATGAGCTGCTGAACATGATTACGGTCACCGTTGTAATACCTTTGTGGTGGATCTTTATGAGTTAATATATGTTTGAGATTGCAATGTTTGTTTCAGTTATGAGTATAGATGCATATTATGTACCCCGTTCTTGTCTACTTGTTTTGATCAAGCATGTTTATGAGAGCGTGTGTGGGGGAACGTGTGCATTAGTTGGAGTAACGGGGGTGGCTAGTGCAGTGAACGTGAGAGAAAGTTCTGCGATCCACTTTGGTATCTTTACCTTACTTTGTTACCTCACTAGGGATAAACTAAAATACCATGCTACCGGGGATGTGGGCGTGACCATTGCCACTACTCCATGACTAGATCTAGCATGTTCTTATTTTCACTTCATGTCATGATACTTAATGCTATACTCTGAGTTATCTTAATTACTGAGGTGTTATGATTTAGTTCGCATCTTGGTGGAGTATAAGAGAGGTTAATAACCAAAAGATCTCTATGTTAGGACGTGATGCCCATATATCTAAGTAACTTGTTATCAAACCCTGTGTTGCAATCTCATATGTTAACTTTGTGTTCCATTGTCTACCACTTTATAAAGAGAGAGTGCATTTGTGAAACCATGAACCCCAGTCCATTTTTAATCATAAGAAACACCTTTCCAACACCATATACCACTTTTCTATTTTCAGCCATCATTAAATCCGAAAATACAAAAATACTTTTCATCTTGCATACATCATTCAAAAACCCAAAAATATCATTTATCATTGCATCCACCATCATTGCATATTTATTTCTTGTTTGCATTGCATAACTATCCTGATATCATTCTTACACCTTGTGCTTGACAACCACAGGTGAGGTTGAGGACCAAAACATCTAACCTTGTTTTGTAGGTAACCAAAAGAAGGATAAGAAGATAAATCTACCACTTCAGATTCCCCGAGAGTTCGATATTAAACCCTCGAGTCACCCCTCGTGGGGAAAACTGTCTTCCACTTACTATACACTCTGCACTTGGAGTCTCAACCTAATCCCGTTTATTTGTGCAGGCATCAAGACTTGCTCTTCGGGATCATCAAGACGTTTTCTGGCGCCGTTGCCGGGGAATCGTAGCTGAGAGATTTATCCAAGGGTGTGCATCATCGCATTCATCTCACAACAAAGTCAACGTCACCAACTTGTGCTAACACCTAAGCTTGGGGAGGTTGCACCTACGTGAGCACCATCTTATCCATCTTTACTTACAAAGCAATTTATTTGTTTTGTTAGTGTCATTGCATATCATATCATATTTATTTCAGTTTTGCATAAAAAATTAAAAATACCAAAAAAACTTGCTAAAATGGGAGAAAGAACTAAGTGTGTGACTACACAAACACTCCTAATGATCAATTTATCACGAGAGCTATTGCCACACCTAAGATAAATGCTGAGAGTTATGAAGTAAGTCCTAGTTTGTTGAACTTGATAACTAGGGAACAATTTGGTGGTAGTGCTATGGAGGATGCCTCTATGCATCTTCATGATTTGTTGAAATATGTGACATGCAAAAGTTTAAAAATGTGGAAAGTGATATCCTAAAACTGAAGTTATTTCCTTTTTCACTTAGAGGAAAAGCTAAAGAGTGGTTGCATTCCTTGCCATCTGGTAGTATTAATTCTTGGGATGATCTAAAAGAAGCTTTCATTAAGAAATATTATCCCCCTGTTAAAATTTTGCAAAATAGAAACAACATCCTTTCTTTTAGGCAAAATGAAAATGAACATGTTGCTATGGCTTGGGATAGGATAAAACTTATGCTTAGAACTTGTCCCTCACATGGAGTTAATGAATGGACCATATTACACTCTTTCTACAATGGTTTAAACTACATGTCTAGAAACATACTTGATTCTGCTGCTGGAGGTGCTTTTATGAGTAAGACTATAGTAGAAGCTAAAAATATATTGGAAAGCATTTTACAAAACTATAGTCAATGGCATACTGATAGGGCACCTAATCCTTCTAAGAAAGTGAACTCTATTGAAGAAACTAATGATTTGTCATCTAAAATGGATACTATTCTTGCTTTGCTTAATAAACCTAGTGTTGAAAATGTTCCTTTGCAAGAACTAGTTGGAAACAATTCTGAAAATATTGATGTCAACTTCATTAGGAACTATGGTAATAATGGGTATGGTAACAACAATTATAACTCTTATAATAAACCCCCATATGTTCCCAACAATCGTCCTTTTGTTCCATATCCTAATGCTAATGATAATAATTGGAAGCCTATGTTATCACGCAATGATAATTCTGAGGCTAACAAAATTCTCATGGAACAAGTTGCTAGTCATAATACCATGATACAAGAGTTGAATAAGTCTGTTGCTTCTATTAGTTCTGATATTAAAGGCTTACAACTCCAAGCTGCAGGACTAGACAAAGCTTTGTCTAAACTAGCTGATAATCAAGCCACTTTATTGAGTATGTCTGCAGGGAAACCACAAGCATCACCTGTGGTTGGAATGAATTCTGTTAACATTGCTGAAAATGTTCCTCTTACTTTGGAGGAAACTCTTGATGAATTATTGAACTACCCTGAATATTTGTTGCCACTCATGTCTCAACTTGGTAGTTTAAAAGAAGAAGCTAAAGAAACTGAACATGATGAATCTCTTATGCTGATTGAGTTGGAAAAGAAAGTTGAGGAAGTTAAAATGCTTAATGAAGTCAAGGATCCTTTGCTTGACTTAGAAAATTGTAGCTTGCATGAATTAATATCTATCTTACAAAAATTTGCAAGTGATCCTTCCATCAACACTAACCAAGCAGGTTTTGGTTCTTATATTGCTAATCATGTCTTGAAAGAAAAGATTGCTAGGTACAACCAAGAGGCTATGATACCACCTAAGCTTGGGGATATGTGGATACCTAAGGTACTAGTAACTATTGGAAAAGAGACACACCATGCCATACTTGATCTAGGATCTAGTGTCTCTGTTTTATCTAAAGAACTATATGAAGTGCTTGAATTGAAAAATCTTGAAAAATGCTCTATTGAACTAGCACTTGCTGATGACTCTATTAAACATGCTTTGGGAAAAGTAAGTGATGTTATGGTAGAGTTACATATGACTTTTGTGCCTGTGGATTTTCTAATCATGGATATGGGGAATAAAACCTCTAGTCCTATTATTCTTGGAAGACCTTTTCTTCGTACCACAGGTGCTATCATTGATTCAAAGGAAGGGAATGTAAAGTTTCAGTTTCCACACAAGAAGTGCATGGAACACTTTCCAAGGAAGAGGGAACCACCAAAGTTCAAGCTCCCTCATGAGCTTCGTCCACAATAAAACAACAAGTAAGAAGCCTAGCTATATGGCTATAAAGAAAGCGCTTTGCGGGAGGCAACCCGGTTATTTTTGTGTGTGATTTTTTTTGTGTCCTCTTGCTGTAACAAGAGATTTTGTGTCTAGTTAGGTTCTGGAGTTTTTAATAAAGTGCCAAGTTTTACCCTTTTTGGTTTGAAAAAGTTGCTTATAGTTCGGAGATTTTATTCCTGCACGAGTCAGTGCACGGTATGATTTTTAATTCTTATTCTGTAACTCCGAATGAGCTCATATTTGAACTGTAGTTGCAACTTTTCATCCTCTGTATGCATGAATTTTTTCGGAATTTTTCGAGAAAGTTTGGTAGGGTAGAAAAATACGTTTTGCTGCTGCTGTTTTTCTGGACAGATTCTGTCCCATTTTGTTTGATGCATGCTTTGAGCTTTTAAGTTGAATCTTTTTGATCCAATTGAGTTTATGAGTAGGCATACAACATTATACACTTTCTGGACATTCATATGAATTTTTGTTCAAGGATTATATGCAGCAAGGAACCTATTTGTTTATCACTATTAATGCACCCCACAGAAAAGAGATGGGAGAAACGGTGTTTTGAAGTTTTTTCACAGGGATTGGAGGAGATGCACCAAGAGCTATCCAAGGATGGTGAAGACCATAAGCTTGGGGATGTGAAGACAACCCCGCTGGACCTACACACTCTCGGTTTGCACACGTCCAACTTCTGTTTTTCGATCGAAACACTTTATCGCATAAACTTGGAGCGTCGTTTTTTGTTTTTGTTTGAGTCTTGAGAGACCACCACACTATCAATTATATATGAGAGAGCTACTGGAAATATGGGTTGAAATATGTTGGATGCTTTTATAAGATTGGGAAAAGGGATGTTTGATTGATTTTTAATGATACATATAGTTGCATGATTCATGAGCTTGTTTATGAGTAATAGTTTGCAAATTCTTTTTGTAGAGCTATCACTTATTCATGTTTTGGTGCTGATTGTTATTTCACTTGGTTTAACATGGATTAGTTAGTTCTATGGACACTCATGCATGCATCTAGATGGTCAACTTTCTCCCTTTTGCTAGCCCAAAAACTCCAACAAGCAAAAACTTGTTTCCAACACCTTCAACCAAAGTTATTCCAGTGAGTCCACCATATCTACCTATTGGCTTTATGCTATTCCGAGTATGTTTAACATGTTGTTTGTGTTATCTTACCTCTGAATGAAAATGTTTATGTTATTGATTGCAATGGAAAAAATTGGTTATATAGCTCTCACGAACTTGATGCACAATGTTCTTTTATTTGCATAATAAAACTTGACCCATTGTGATTAAGATTATGATGTTTGTGGCTTGATGAATGTTTTGGGTTGGAAGTTAGCCCATATGTGCTGTCACATGGCAAGCTTTCAACACGCTCTTCATCTCATTTAGTTGATATCATGTGCTTTTGTCTATGGATGCTTATCATGTTGAAATAAATGTGGAAATAGAGTGAGTTTAAATGAGTTTGTGTAAATGGTTAGAGAGACGCCTGGGCCGCTAATCTAAGCCATGCATCATTCATGGTGGAAATTTACTTACATACTATGGTGAACCTTCTGTGATACACCTTGCAATAAAAAACTATTCCAAATGGTAAATAAAAAGGGTGTTGAGATTGTTCATTTTGTTTGTTTGTCTTGTCATTTTGATATGGGCTTGTTCCATATCTTGGGACAAGAGGTACCCCAGTTGACGCTCTTGATGATACTATTATGCTTACAATGATATTTAATTGAACTTGCTTTGTTTCCCAAGTTGAGTAACACATGGTGTAAGTACTTGTATTCAAGGGGCATGAGACATTCAACCCATTCTTTATCAAGCACACTACTCATATTTGCTTTCACTTTAACCTTAATCATTCAAGATGCTATGATAGGGGCAATGAGAGCTTGACACCAATGAATACCTTATTGCAATCATTAACTTAAGTAGAAGAGTTTGGAAGTTGGATGAAACTTATGCATGCTTTACCTCTACTCACATATACATCTTTCCAAAGTGTACACCTATCATATTCAGATTTTCATCTACACTCTATGACCATTGTAGGATGTTCTACTTATCATTATGCATACATGTGTTCCATATTACTTGCTACCATGTTACACTTTGTGAACTATCAATGAACATCCTTGTCTTGAATACTTGATATCACTTCATAAACTATTTGCATATTGCTACTCCTTTGAAGAATGAATCATTTGACTATATGTAGCAATAGTAATCATCTTTGATATCCATTGTTAAGTATTAAATTGCAAAGTCCATGTTAGTTTTATCATCTTCATACTCGAGGACGAGCATGGATTAAGCTTGGGGATGTTGATGCATGTAAAATGCATACATGAACTTTGCACTTTAATTGCTTATATTCCAATCATATTTGCATCATATAAGGGTTATATCAATGTTTTATCATGATTTTGGGAATATCTCATATTTCCTATTTTTATGGAATTAACCCTGCACAGGCAGAAAACCCCGTTTTCTTATTTTAATGTTTCAGGGACCCAAACGTCAACGAAATCACCTGGAAATTTACGGGCGTCAATATTTGGAAGGAAGAAGACCTGTGGGAAGGAAGCGAACAAACGGAGGCCCGAGGCCAAACGGGGTGGCCCACGCGGCCAGGTACTGTGGCCGCGTGGGCCCACCCGTTTGGCCTCGTGGCTCCGTTGCCGTCGATCTTCGCTCCACCGACATCGTCTTGACCTAAAAACGCCTATAAAAAAGGTCCCCCGACGTTCTCTGGAAGGAGCGCCGCACAAACACAGAAACACCGAAACGGAGATCAGGAGCTGCAGATTGGAGGGGGAAAACTCCGGCGGGGCGCTGCCGGCGTGGTCTCCATCTTCTCCATCGACTTCTCCACCGTCTCCATGATGAAGAGGGAGTAGTCCACCTCTGGACTATGGGTTTGTGGAAGTAACTTATGTATCTCTCCTCTCTTGAGCTTCACTAATTAGCACCGTATGAGCTGCTGAACATGATTACGGTCACCGTTGTAATACCTTTGTGGTGGATCTTTATGAGTTAATATATGTTTGAGATTGCAATGTTTGTTTCAGTTATGAGTATAGATGCATATTATGTACCCCGTTCTTGTCTACTTGTTTTGATCAAGCATGTTTATGAGAGCGTGTGTGGGGGAACGTGTGCATTAGTTGGAGTAACGGGGGGTGGCTAGTGCAGTGAACGTGAGAGAAAGTTCTGCGATCCACTTTGGTATCTTTACCTTACTTTGTTACCTCACTAGGGATAAACTAAAATACCATGCTACCGGGGATGTGGGCGTGACCATTGCCACTACTCCATGACTAGATCTAGCATGTTCTTATTTTCACTTCATGTCATGATACTTAATGCTATACTCTGAGTTATCTTAATTACTGAGGTGTTATGATTTAGTTCGCATCTTGGTGGAGTATAAGAGAGGTTAATAACCAAAAGATCTCTATGTTAGGACGTGATGCCCATATATCTAAGTAACTTGTTATCAAACCCTGTGTTGCAATCTCATATGTTAACTTGTGTGTTCCATTGTCTACCACTTTATAAAGAGAGAGTGCATTTGTGAAACCATGAACCCCAGTCCATTTTTAATCATAAGAAACACCTTTCCAACACCATATACCACTTTTCTATTTTCAGCCATCATTAAATCCGAAAATACAAAAATACTTTTCATCTTGCATACATCATTCAAAAACCCAAAAATATCATTTATCATTGCATCCACCATCATTGCATATTTATTTCTTGTTTGCATTGCATAACTATCCTGATATCATTCTTACACCTTGTGCTTGACAACCACAGGTGAGGTTGAGGACCAAAACATCTAACCTTGTTTTGTAGGTAACCAAAAGAAGGATAAGAAGATAAATCTACCACTTCAGATTCCCCGAGAGTTCGATATTAAACCCTCGAGTCACCCCTCGTGGGGAAAACTGTCTTCCACTTACTATACACTCTGCACTTGGAGTCTCAACCTAATCCCGTTTATTTGTGCAGGCATCAAGACTTGCTCTTCGGGCATCAATGTGTTGGACTCAGAAGCTTACATGGTAAAAGTGTGGCTTGGAAAAGAAGATTGAGTGAACATTCATGTTTATCTCCAAGCCATCATATATGTCAATGGAAGAAGATGAAGTGCAAGTTCAATTAAGATCTATCTCAGAAGATATCATTTGATTGAAGCTTGCAATGGATACATGAAGACTGAGCTAAGCGAGGCTCTCCCATAATGGAGTATGGGGAGTATTTGGAGAAGTCTTCATCAAACATGTGCTAGCAAGCATGATCAAGAAAGGTGTTCCAACTTGAGAGATTCAAGATCGTCATCATCTAACTCAATGGAATGCGCAAGGCAAAGGTATGATTTGATATTTCTATTTGCCGGTCTCATGTTGTTAGTTCGAAGACCGGGTTATAGGATAGATACCGTACTATCAAGAGGGGCTTTCGAGTGAGTAACTTGATCGCATCTTTGTGGAGAGCTCAAACCTTTGCATTCTTGGCATACCATCTTTGTTGGATGGTTCTTATTTGGCTTTTATCCATGTGAAATTTAGAGCTTGTGTTCATCTCCTATCAGGCTCTAGTTCATCAAAAAACGGATTTCATATTAATATCTGTTATGTTTTTTATGCTGGAGGTTTTACCGGTTTGACTTTTCTAGAGAGTTAAACTCTCCTCTTGTGGTATCCTCCTCACATGATGGACTATGATGTGTATATGCATGATCTTGTAGAGCTTGTGATTATCTTCGAACAAGTCCAATATCAATAGAAAACGGAGTCCGGTTGAAAAACTTGTTGTGTTTCGGGTTTGGAAATATTATCGGTTTATCCTTGAGGAAAGTTCCACACCTCCCATGTGTGGTGACTTTACTCTATTTATGTTCTATATTTCCAACAAAATTGGTTTCATCCCATTTGGATTTTCCTTGCAATAGTTATGCTTGTTCTGCTGTTTCTGTCAGTTGTAAAACCGGAATATTGGGCCGGATATTCCGGGGTGCTGGATTTTCTGCTAAGGAACTTGTGTGCGAGCCTCTGAAAAACCGGAAAATTGGGTCGACCTTTTGGGTCTGGTCCGGATATTCCGGTCCTTGGATTTTCGGCTAAGGACCAGCTTACTGCCAGTTTTGCGAGTCTCTGGAAAAACCGGACCTTTGGCCGGACTTTTTGTTTCCAGGCCGGATATTCCGTGGGGGCTGAACTTTTGTTTCTGGTCCGGATATTCCGGCCCTGTTTTCCTGCAACGGCTATTTTTCGTGGGGACCTATAAAAGGCCCCTTCTTCTCCAAAGTGACCAGCTCTTCCAAGCACGAAATTTCCCCCTCTCTCACCTCCATTGTTTGACCTTGGAAAGCTTGCCCCTCTCTCAATTCCTCCCATGATTCTTGCATCTTTGAGGAAAAGAGAGAGTAGATCTAGATCTACATTTCCACCAATCCATCTCCCCTCAAGTGAGGGGAACCTAGTAGATCTTGATCTTGATTCTTGGTATTTCTCCTCCATTGTTTCTTTCTCTCTTATTCCCCCATAAGCATTTGTTGCTTTGTTGGAATTTGAGAGTGAAGGACTTGAACACTTCTTGTGTTCTTGCCATTACATTTTGTTGCATCGGTTTGCTCTCTCCACGAGGATTCGTGGAAG
The DNA here is from genome assembly GCA_947311845.1 of Poa pratensis. Taxonomy (NCBI): domain Eukaryota; kingdom Viridiplantae; phylum Streptophyta; class Magnoliopsida; order Poales; family Poaceae; genus Poa; species Poa pratensis. The sequence goes on from CAMZMU010000053.1 coordinate 48,860,392, forward strand.
TGAAATTCGTGAGCTTGTTACTCTTGGTCGTTGGACCTAGACGGTGTTCTTGAGACCTTTTATGGTCAAGGCCTTTTGTGGTTAGTTGGGACCTTTTGTGGTCACTTGGTAGCTCCCAATCCTTTTGTGGTTGTGCCTCAAGATTATTGTAAGGGACCTTGTCGATTTCCGCCCAAAAGAAAATCAATAGTGGAAGGTAACCGAGCTTTTGGGCAAGGTCATTGGAGAATAGGGTGAGGCCATTTGTGGCGTTTGAGTTTGAAACTCACACCCCTCCAACGAGACTACTCTCCTAAAAAGGAGGAACTCGGGTAATAAATCATCATCTCCGCGTGGCTCGGTTATTCTATACCCGAGCTCATTACTTATGCACTTTAACATTGTGATAGCCTTTGTGCTTGAAGTCCTTATCTTGCTATCACATTGTTGCTTGTCTTGCTTAGCATAAGTTGTTGCGCACATAGGTGAGCCTAGTATATTTAGGTTGTGTGCTTGTTAAATTAAAACACCTAGTTTATTCCGCATTTTATCAAGCCTAAACCGGAAAAGTTTTAAATCGTCCTCATTCACCCCCCCCTCTAGGCGAAAATCGTTGTCCATTCATCGTTATCCTCGAGTCGTCTTCGTTCCCACATAGATCCCCACCTGTCACTTTGGGGGTCAGAGAATTCACTAAACAACAAGTTATTATCTATGAGGATCATTAGATCATGTTGTCGAGGCCCTAGACAAGTAGCGTTAGGCAAAGCATAGATAAACAAATCCTATACACAATGATTAGAAAGCTCTCACACATAATAAAATGATAGGCCCAATCACATCTCACCAATCCACTACATCTCCCACACCTATTGGGGATTACTCACACAAGAGATAAATAATCATGGACTTGATAATAATGAAAATAGGGCTCATCTCGATATTACCGTAGGTTCCACAATAGTTGGAGATCAACCAAACAATATCTCAAGTTCAATTTAAAGTAGAGTTTTACAAACCCTAGCCTTACAAAAATGAATATCTCTCTCTCTAGCGGGTATGATGATAGTGGAGCGAAGGATCTTGAAGAGATGGATCGTAGGGATAGGGTTCCGACAATAGGTCTTCCCTCCGGATCCTCTCTTCTCCGTTCTAGATGTTTTTTGTCCGATGTTGTGATTTTTTTTTGCATGCCTTCCCTTCGCGAAAGTTTCTAGTTTTGACGAGAAGAAGCTGCGTCGTACGCCCGACCGTACCGTGACTCGTTATCTTTGTTCAACCTCGATGTAATTGTCACCAAAATATAAAGTGCTTGATTTGCTCCCAATGTCCAGATATGACTTCATTTCCTTTCTGAAATGTATAATTTCCACTGTTCGAGATATCTTCTAATATCCGATAAAGATGCCGATTTATCGCTTCTCGTGTCTGACCGATAAGATAAATCGGCTGATATGCCGATAAATTGCTGATATGCCGATAAACCGGCCGATTTACCCCTTATCTTGGGTCGACCGATAAGTTCCCGAAAGCGATATCCCCAACATTGATAATATCTGAAATCATAAGAAAAATGAAAATCCCAAAAAAAACTGGTGTTTTGGTTAGCTAGTGTGAGAGCAAATATGAATAATAGAAGCAAAATCATGGAAAACATCTCTAAAATGTGATTAAAAAATGGAGCTATCAAACAACCATCGACGAGACTTTTTTTCTTTGGTGGAATGCAAATCACGATACGGAGAATGACCTTTGTCCTCTGAGATGGAAACACCAAGATCTAAGAAGATGTAGAAATCTAATAGGGAAACTGAGATCGTGGATTCTGTGTAGGGGAAGAGGACGAAGGGCTTGGTTAAGGGGAGAACCACAAATTGCAAAGCTGAGATTGATTGCAATGTGTTTCTATCGCTCCTTCAGAGAAATTATATATGTATATTTTTTTCTTTGGTAAATTATATAATGATCCTTCATACAAGTTGGTGCGTGGTTAATAATGAGAGTTAGCATTAAACTTTTTTTACTTATCGTTATTACATATTATAGTAATGCAGTCTACCTCATATGTTGATCTTGCGAGAAATAATGGCTTTATAATGGGTTTAAATAGTTAAATCTCTACCGTTTTGACAAACATATCATTGGTCACTTAATATTAGAAAAAGGAAGAGAAATGGGTCAAGGAAAAAAAAAGAATGTTGAAAACATATTTTCCATTTTTTTTGTTCATTATTTTCACGGGAAAATCGTCGTCCCTCCAATAGTGAAATTTTGTAGCCTAAACTTATCCAGTAAAAATCAAGTGTAGGCTTTATAGCGCCGCAATTTACAGTTTGATACATTCTCGTACGGAATTTGTAGTGGCAGGTGGTAAGAGAAAGAAAAGCCGCATCAAACTCGATTTCTTTCGCATTCACCTGCCCAGGACCGTCTAGAAGTTGTGTCCCAAAAGCATAACGATCTGCAGCGCGAGGCATGTAGACGAAGTCCGCTCAGTTAGATTATTTGTCCGACACGTCCATATTTAATAGATTCGCTCTAACAATTCGCTTAGCTGATCGCAGATCATCAACTAGCAGCATGCGGACGTCCGCCCTGTCCGTCGGACCGTCCGTCGAACATGCCGCCGCGACACCTGGCGCCTTCCACCTGGCTTGCTATCGAGATTTCCCGCGACAATAAAACGCGGGACACAAAGAAAAAAAGTAAAAAAAATCTCCGCATCTTCCGAGAAATCTCTCCCCGGAAGCCAATTTCCCCAATCGCCGCAAGCAGAGGCGTCCCCCGTTCATCACAGCACTCCCTCTCCTCCAAAACCTCTCGCGCCCGCGCGAGAATTCGGGTGCGCGGTGGTCTTGGCCGCCGGAT